>JAZHYW010009497.1:0-223186 GCA_037355805.1 Ixodes ricinus
ACGGGAATCGTTTAAATTAGCTGGTGCGTTGTTCGCATCTTGCAGCGACGGCCAGAGCCTGTTGAACTGCTAGCTGCAGTGACTAAAAAAATGGACATCCCAGTGAACAATAAATCTAGCATTTTACTGCTATAATTATTGTTCACTGAGACGTCCATTTTGTTAAGTCACTGCAGCTAGCAGTTCAACAGTCTCTAGCCGTCGCTGCAAGGTGCAGACAACACGCCAGCTAATTTTTAATGTCGGAATGATTCCCGTCGTCACGCATGACGTGCAGCTCAGTGATTGAGTGTCACAGATTTCTATCGCAGCAAGTTGCGGACAAAACGCCAACTAATTTTTGATGCGGGAACAATTCAAATTAAATATCTAGTGCCCATGGAATGTGATTAGGCTGTGGGCCCAGGTTACTTTCAGCAGTTAACGCCAGCTGCGCATCCCAGAGGTTAGCGGGTGCTTAAACACTGTGTTAGAAATTTGAAGCAAGTGCACACAAGATCCAGTAGTAGGTAAAACATGTTCATACCTTTTTCTTAATAATTAGTGCACCATTTCCAGCTTTCATGTGGAAGGCAATCTAATTTCCAGAGCAATGAAGTCCATATGAAGAACTACAGATCCTGGAAAAGCAAAACAATATGGAATGTGATTAGATTATGAACAGAATGTGATGACAGAATAAACCTTCAAATTTCTGCAAACTATGAGTCACACGTAAGCGCAGTGCAGGAGCCTCAGCTTAACTCTGGTGGGCACTAGACAGCGAAACCAACTTGTGACTTATGCTATGAAACCTTTTTAACAAGGGAAGTCCAAAAATGCCTTTGAAGACAAAATTGCTGCAATCAATGAGTTTCTTCTAACATGCTGTCACGAGTTAATTTCAGAAGTTACTGCCAACTGTGCCTCCCAGAGATAATTAAACACCGTGTTAGAAGAAATTTCAAGCAAGTGCACATAAGATGCGGTACGAAGAAAAACATGTTCATACCTTTATTCTTAAGAAATAATTAGTGGGCCACGTCCAGCTTTCATGTGGAAGGCAATCTCTAACTTCCAGAGCAATCAAGTCCATATGGAGAACTACAGAACCTGGAAAACAAAACAATAAAATGTGGAATGTGATTAGGCTCTGAACAGAATGCAATGACAAACTAAACCTCCCAATTTTTGCAAACTATGAGTTACATGTAAGTGCAGTGCAGGAGCCTCAGCTTAACTCTGGTGGGCAGTAGACAGTGAAACCAACTTGTGACTTATGCTATGAAACCCTTTTAGCAAGGGAAGTTCGAAAAATACCTTTGAAAATGAAATTGCCGCATTCAGTGAGTTTCTTCAAGCCTGCTGTCACAAGTTAATTTCAGAGGTTACTGCCAAGTGCACCTCCCAGATACAAACAGGTGTTTGAACACCGTGTTAGGTAAGAAATTTCAAGCAAGTGCACACAAGATGCAGCACTGAGTAAAACACGTTCATATCTTTATTATTGAAAAATAATTAGTGGGTTACGTCCAGCTTTCAAGTGGAAGGCAATCTTCGTAACTTGCAGAGCAATCAAGTCTATACGAACAACTACAGAACCTCGAAAACAAAGAAAAACAAAAAAATGTGGAATGTGGTTAGGTTCTGAGCAGAATGCAATGACAAACTAAACCACCCGATACCTGCAAACTATGAGTTACACGTAAGTGCACTGCAGGTGCCAGTGTGATTTAAGAAAGCTGTAAACCCAAATGAAATTACTTGAAAGGGGCCAGGACACAGAAATTTGGCAAGTTAGAGTATTTGTTACATGACAGCACCATAGGTTATTGGACATACGGAAAACATTTCAGAATATTTAAAGCTCCAATAATCACAAAAACATATCTTTTATTATTTCTGTTTTTTATCTGGTGACCAGGGTACCTGGGTGACCGGGCGATGCCCGAACATTAGACTCGGAGAACATCAAAGCTGATTGCAAGGGACCGCATACTCACATTTAGCGGTGCACTGTTGAGATTGGGGGTGCAAACCGCAGTTCTCCAACACCACCGTAATGTTTCAACACCAAGACCAAATGTGTAGAGAAATGAAGAAACCTGTTACATAACAAGAAACAGACCATCTTGCGTGAGCCAACCTTCGCTGACTCCAACGAACAGTGAGATTCATTTTCTGGATCTTGCTTAGCATGTGGAGTGTGAAATGAAGGTTTGATTCCACATCCGGGGTTTGATTCCACATCATTCGATTGCATTAAAACGGTACACCGGAAACTTGCGGACATGACGTCCCGAAACTAAGAGCACACTCGACGAAAACAGCAGATCCAATCACTAGGGCACAATACCACTAGCAGACAATAGTTGCTAGAATGATGGAAAGCTGAAGTTTTCAAATAACCAACCTGCAGCAAAAAGATGTTAGAGTGCTCCATCACAGTTGTGGTAGCGTGCCCCGAATGACCGGCATGGGATAGCGGCTTTTGTAGAGGCATTGCAGCTGACGACCAGTGCTGGCAGGCTCCTAATGCTCCCAACTCGAAATCGACCAGGACAAGTTCCAAGAGCCGCTGTTTTTCCCGTGGTTGGCTCGAGAATGATCGGTTCAGTAGCATCCCGTGGTCCGTCCAGCACATGAGCCCCGTCATTGCTGGCGATGCTCAGAAGTATAATCTGCAACAAAAAGATGCACGAGTGCTCCATCATAACTGTGGTAGCGTGCTCCCCCCCCCCCCCATTTCAGCCTTTGGAGCAGGTGATTCTGGTTCATCACCTTGTAAAAAGCGATGCAAGTACTATAGAAAACCCCGCAGTTCCTCAAAGTGCCATAAAAACTATTTTAACTGCGATTATAACACAGACAAATATTTGCAGCAAAAAGATTGACGTTAGAAGTGTTGTAATAGAAGGGGATAGAAAGTAAAAACACAAAACGCATTTGAATCTCGATGCATTTACTAAATCAGTCCCGCCTTCGACAACTGCAGGGCAACAAAACTATTTTAACAGAGCGAATAAACCACACGTCGCAACATGCATTTTTCCTTAAAGAGATGGTGAACTGAAATTTGGATTTCAGAAAACAATGCAGGAGCTGTAGGTGGCTCTATAATCCCTACAACACTACTCGTAAGGCGATATCCCGAATGGACGGCCGTATTTTTGAAAAAAGAGTTTGAGATTGAACGAGGCCAACGAGGCACATGACGTCGACGTATCTCGTTTCCTCCTCTCTTCGCTTCGCCCCCTCAAGGCGGCGGCGGGGAAGACGTGAGACCATTCCCTCTCCTTCTCGACTCTTCTGGAAAAAACAAGACAACAAAAAGATCTGTCGAATGCGCCTCCTTTTTTTAAAAAAAATACGGTCATCCGTTTGAGATATCGCTGTATTAGTGATGTTTTGGTGTTTGTAGCATCCCGTTGCACGCTTTTGCCGCCGTGTTTTGTGGAACCCAGATTACGGTTCAGCATCCCTTTAAAAAGCAAATATAGCGAGGAAGAATCATACGAGTGTTCCTCAAGTAATCGGGGCCACCGGAACAATGATTGACACCTCTCTTCCTCGCATGCAAGGCATCAATAATCGTTCCAGCCAATGGGAAGCAACTATAAAGGGAAAGTAAAGCTTGGACACTCTTCTCGGAAAGTGGCTACTTTTCGCTCGAGCACATATTTTAATAGTCGCTTTTACGTAGGGAAATATAAGCGAGTAACTTGGGGTTCCTCAATTTCATGAAAGGACAAAATTGTTTCTGTCTATGGCAGAGTGCTTGCTCAGCTCACCATGGGACAGAAGTGGTTCGTGTACCACAGTCCTATTTATTATCGAGCAGTCACACATCACATCTGCTGAAAGTATTTAATAAATCATAGCGGCAAAAGCAGGTGGGATGTCATCGTCTACTTCCAGTCAGCATCTAATGACGCCGGTGGCGCCATCCTGCGGTATGTTATGCAAGCACGGTCGTCGTTAGCCCGGTAGGCCTACCTCGAAACGAACGAACCACTGGTCTCTATGATAATTGCTGGATAGCGTTTCCCCGCTTGCTCGCTGCAGCGCGAGTGCAGCCACCGAACAGCCATCTTGCACGTCGAAAAATTGCGTTTTTGGAGCGTTGCGGAGGCTGGCGGCAGCGTGCTGAAGACATGTTTTCTACTCGTTTGTCGTCATTTGCCGAAAACGTTCTTTAAAACCCTGTGTAAGCCGTGAAACTTGCCGTTGAGAAAACGTGGAAATTTTTACGGCAGCACAGTGCCACAGGAGAAAGGCAGAACTTGTCGAAAGCAAGTTTCGCCGGTCTAGCGGCGTGATCAAAGCTTCTTTGGCCCGCCAAAGTGCCGCGTCTCTGTGCCTTATTATTTTTTTTTTAGGGTAAAAGCGCTGAAAACAACGGACAAGTAAAAGAAACGAACGACACAGAGCGCTTGTGCTCTGTGCCTTCGCATGCTTGGATAACGATCAAGAATTGACACCGTGTGGATGTGTTTTGCGAGTGCAATGTGCGTGAAGCCATATGTGCTTCTGGAGCAGCGTTTTACTGTACTCCGACGACTGTATTTGTAACTTCCAACACTCGCGGTCCAGAAAGAGCTTGATCCACTGTCCAGTGGCAACAAATGAAGGGGGGGGGAAGGTATGTATTTTTTTTGTTGTTAGACAGTTTACAGAATATCGCGCACAACAGCTCATCACTGATCAGTGCTGGCTCATTATAAACCTACTTTATTGCACTTGACGTTTGAGCGCGACTCGCCTAATTGTGATTGGTCAAGAGGCTGCACACGACCGTATGGGTCGCGCTTCAAAAATGTTCATTCTCGCTGTCTTGTAGTTTTGCTTTCAAAAACCCTGCTTGCTCCACAGCGTTGCTCCATTTGTGCTGCCATGTGATCCATTAGAGTAGATATGGAACATGATTAATAGCCATGGTTAATAGTGCATAAGAGTAACCGTACATATTGTTTTCCCTCTTTATTGATAGCAATTCGCCGGAACAGCTGGACGGTCCAGAACTCCGTGGCCGATATATGATGCAAAGACATCTACGCGTGACACACCTTCAAAACTCTGCCGCGGCGCCGATTCTTGATCGGTATCCAAGCGTGCGAAGGCAGGGAGCGTGCGAAGGCAGGGAGACGCAGCGCTACGGCGTGCCAAAGAAGCTTTGATCACGCCGCGACCGACGAAACTTGCTTTCGACGAGTTGTGCCTTTTTCCTGCGGCACTGCGCTTCCGTAAAACTTTTCACGTGTTCTTAAGTCTCACAGCTTTAAATAACTTCTTCGGCGAATAACGACGAACGAGTAGAACACGTACCTCACGCTCAGGGATTTCCCCAGGAATTGAAATCAGGGAAGGGGGGGGGGGGTCTAAATTTTTTGGGGGGGTTAAAGGGGGGGGGGGGGCATTGCGAATATAGGAGTCGTGAATTAAGGGGTGCCTTCGGAAAAACGAGGGGGGTCTACACCCCCCTAGGGGGGGGGGGGTCTAGGGAAATCCCTGCTGCCGCCAGCATCCGCAACGCTCCAAAAACGCAATGTTTCGACATGTAACATTGCCGTCCGGTGGCCGCATTCGCGGAGCGGGATGCGCGATGTGAAACGAACATATACTGCCTAAGACAAGGACTTTTTTATTTATTTATTTATATCTATATACTAAAGAAAACATGACATGCTCTCTTAAATTTCAGCAGCGAGAGCTCCCATTATAATTATTCAACGAGCGCGGTTCTGTGTTTTTGATTTCTTTCGTTCTTCTTACGGCGCCCGAAAGCGAAAAGGTACGAACAGGAAGTGTTCGGTAGAAACCAGAGCAGACCAAACTCCCATGGCAATGAGCCCTTGTCCTGCACACGTCAATCGAGTCGAGTCTGATGCTAGGATGCGTTGCCCTCGTGCAACTGAGTGGGGAAAGCGGAAGCAATAAGGTTGAGCGCGTTTTCTGACACAACACGCGGTATTGCGTTAAGCTAAGGCCGGTTCAGACATTTGCGTTTGACTGCGTTGCGTCGAGAACCGAAAGCAAGTCACCGGCACATCTGTGCCTTGTATGAAGCGTGGAATCCAATTCAAAGAATCATCTTGGCACGCGAAATAAGCAGCAGCAGCAGCAGGGATGTCTTGGTTTGTCGCCGCCGCAACGCAGTCAAACACAACTGTCTGAACCAGGCTTTACGCGTCTTTCATTCCTTCTGCACTTCGATTATCTCTCAAGGCGCATGCGAAAATGAGCTACTTACCTTTTAAGTGCGGTTGAATGGCGACAGGTGATCGCGGCGACAGCGAGGTACGCAGCCTCGCAGCGGTGCCGCACGTAAAGTTCACGTGACGGACAGACGCTCTTCTCCTCGCTGTCTTCGTCCGCGAGCTGAGTGCGCCGGCTTTCGGGTGGGTCTCCCTCCGCCGCTCCGATGGCGAAATGCCCCAAAGCAAAGAGATCTCGCCTCGGCGGCGTTTTGCCCGAGCGCGCCTCTCAACGCTTTCTTTTTTCAAGTTCCTTCCTCTTCTTTTCTTTCTTTTTTTTTTTACAATGTGTGTGTTTTGCGGTTTGGACTCCGTCACTCTTAAGCTGAGAGTATAGAGGAAGCTAAGGTGCTTGGTGAACCAATCGCACGTCTGTCTTTAATCACGTGATCACGCTCCCTACTACTAAGCGTTGTGAATGATGATGGGGAGAGGAGAGGGCCCTTCTGTAACCCCGCGCAGAAAGTGGGGCAGGTGATAACTGATCCGGCGGGCGCTTAGCTCTCCCAGCACTGTCAGCTTAGGTATGAAGGGAGTGCTCCCTCAAGGACGCCGAGTTCTCTTGAAGAGATTTCAAGAGATTGCTAATGGTGTGGGGCAGTGTGGGGAAAACGGGAGGGCAACTGTTCTCTCATCACCCTCTCTCGCCCTTTCCGAGGGAGAGATATAGATTTCTTGCACCAGGCCGAGCGACCTTGTAAGCAACCCGTTTCGAGGCCGTTGGAGCGCTGTTCCGCTCTTCCCCCGTACGGGGGAAGGACCCTCGAATTATTTCGTTTGTCTGTGCTGGTATTGGCTTACCGGGTATCCAAAAACCAATCTGGTAGAGATTGCTTAGACATGACAGCTCTAGGGCAACAAGACAAAAAGGGTCTGGCAGACACGACGCTCCGAACTCAGCTTGAAGCCTAATGTAAAAATTAAAAAGAGAATGATAAATCAAATGTCTCCCAACGAAAAAAAAAGGCGATATAAACTTCAAGAAAATCGTCAGCCACTTTGGCGTTCCCTCGGAGCATTGGGTTGGGTTGTGGGGATATTTATACAGCGTGTAGTTGGTCAGCCATTTTAAAGTTGCGACGAGTCACTCGCTGTAGATGAACAATTTAGCCAGTGCAGTACAACCGCTAGCCTGGGGTCTTTAACGTGCACCACGCAGTAGTGATACACGACCGCACGCCGGTACGATGCTCATCCAGATCGAAACGGGCAGGGGTGGGGCTTGAACCCAGGATCCCTGGGTTCTGCAGCGCGAGCTTTCGCTCCACGCGCGTCGAGCTGGGTGTGCGCTTTAGCCCACTCGGCCACCGATCCCCCTCCCTCGGAGCACCAGCGAAGCTAACTAGCTTATGCCTCAAAATAAAACAAAAAAATTAACAAAAAAGCACGCGCAAAAAAAAAATAAAAAAAAACATGCACGCAGATGTGGAATGCGCCAGATCGGTAGTCTAAAATACCAACCACGTGCAGAATCCCTGTGCGCACTTCCACCAGCATTGTTCCATGTGTTAAACTAATATGTTGAGGGTCTACTAATGACGGCATGATCACGTTACACACGCTCGCGTGCACACTTGCTGTCTCTTAAGGTTATAAAGGTACGTTTATACTCCAACGTATTGTCGACGCGGCGTAGCGCAGCGCACACAGATACTGATTGGTCGCAGAAATCGAGTTCCTGGCCGCCGGCCAATGAAAGGCGCGCGTTCTGCGTTACGCTTCGTTCACTGCGCTCAACGTGGGAGTATAAACAGCCCTTTAATTAAAAGCAGAACGGTCCGCCGTCATGGTGAGGACCCGGCCACATGATCTGGGGATTCGCGTCATGGGCTTCTGATAAAACTAGCCTTTTAAAGGCGGGGCAAAGGGGCGGGGTGTCTGTCGTGGGGCATTAGACACGGGCTTTTGACATTGGGTGTTTGCGTGCACCACCAGGTCGTACACAGGGCAGGAACTTTCTGTAAAGCGGTCTCCCTTGGGGAACTTGGCAGTCCACTGTGATAAGCGTTCGTATGATTCTTTGCTAGATAAAACACCGATTCCGGGCAAGTAGGGACCGAAAACAGAGGGGAAAATTTTCGAGGCATGCAAAATCTGCGTAAAGAAGGATGACGGTTGCATCAGTGCGTCGTCACTCGTTTCATCAAATAAGAAATTCAGATTCATTTGGGGTGGGGTATAATAATGTGTGTATATATGTTCGTGTTTTCCAAATAAAATTCAGTTGCCAGTAGTGCTCCGAGTGTGCACTCCTACTTCTTTGTGCTCGATTTTTTTTTTCGTTTTTAACAATAGGCTTTTGCAGCTGACTTCACTTCCGGCTAAACTCTAAATCAAAACCAACGTTATCGTCTGCTATCGGTGTCTTGGCGCCATGTTGGAGGCATTCGGCGTGTTATTGTGGCATCAGTAGTGCAGTAAAGTCATAGAGCCGTCCTTGTATAACCACGTTTCTGAATATTTTCTTGTCCTGTCAATTGCAGCGGGGTTCTTCACCGGACACGAAATGAAGTCCATAAACCCGTAGTTAGGGTGCGAAGCTTTTCTGTCGAGGTCATAGAGTCAGCATAATAATCTGGAGCGAAAGGTCCCATGCATTTGGCCGCGATGGAACGGCGAGGCATTGACGCGGACATCGGCAGCCCCATTTGGCGGCCCCGATGAGCCCATATCGAGACATTTCTGATCCTAGTTTTCGGTCCCCAGAAACCAATATACGGTCCTCATATCAAGATCGGCAATGAAATAAAAGAAATTCTTCATTAACCCTTTGCTCATGTGTAGTCATAAAATGATGTGCTTTTATCCGGGTCTCTGAAAAAAGTGCTGAGGTTTTGTACGGGTCCGTGAAAAGCTTTTGTCCGGCAGAGCTCTTGTTCGGGATTCATGGATTCATCAGTGACGATGTTTACATCACCCCCACGGATTATAGTCACGTGACTTTGTGACTATTATATGGAGCGCTATTTCCACTGTGGTTACGTGGTGGCTCCAATTTGTTGTATGGTTACAGACGACCGACCGGCGGACCGTTACGGACGCGTAAAGTGTGCAGGGCTCGCCCATAACTGCTATCGCAAAGCAAGCTATGTTGTGAAACGACACAACGCTCGTTTTGATGAAACCGTCGATGGGACAGCGCAGTGTCGACGAGACGATTTGTCAATGAAGCATCATCCAACAAACTGATTGCCATAGCGGATCAAACACGTCGATAAAACTCATTTTCCGGATTGCTAGTTGGAGAGGTTAATAATCATATGATTTGCGTAATACCGAGGCAAGAGAGAGCGGGCGCACTACTGAAGGAATGCCCCCACTAAACAAGAGCTCACGCGTTGAAAGCATCCGCCACAGTAAATATATTCAAACCAACATTTCCGAAAAAAAAAAAACATTAGAGAGTGTTTAGCGTTTTACAGCGATAGCTCTTGGCATCTGTAAAACCCGCGAACGGTTCCACTTGCCTTCACTACAAAAACAGATCTCAGCTTAATGTTTGAATGATTAACTGTCGTAAAGCACCAACCTATGAAAGACTAATCGAAAATTATTCAGTCAGTTATTAGTGCACCCTTCCCGCGGATATTTATTTGTTCTATTTATTTATAAAATGCCTACAGTGTGCAGAGGGCATTATTTTAGGGATTAATTTCGTACATAGACTATCAAATTGTCACAGATAGAGAAACACAGCGTCCGACTACATAAAAGTTCAGATGTCAAATTGAAAAAAAAAAAAAACAGGAATAATAAAAAGAAGCACAATGCATCAAGAGCACAGCGCTCAAATCAAATATCACGCATATATATGGCACTATACAGGTATCACTGGTGACGCGTATTCTCGGAGATCACTCCAATCACGAATCAATTTTCGGGGAAAAAAGAAAGAAGATTATTCAAACAATAACAATCTGGTTTTAAAAGTGCATGGTTACAGACGACCGACCGGCGGACCGTTACGGACGCGTAAAGTGTGCAGGGCTCGCCCATAACTGCTATCGCAAAGCAAGCTATGTTTTGAAACGACACAACGCTCGTTTTGATGAAACCGTCGATAGGACAGCGCAGTGTCGACGAGACGATTTGTCAATGAAGCATCATCCAACAAACTGATTGCCATAGCGGATCAAACACGTCGATAAAACTCATTTTCCGGATTGCTAGTTGGAGAGGTTAATAATCATATGATTTGCGTAATACCGAGGCAAGAGAGAGCGGGCGCACTACTGAAGGAATGCCCCCACTAAACAAGAGCTCACGCGTTGAAAGCATCCGCCACAGTAAATATATTCAAACCAACATTTCCGAAAAAAAAAAACATTGGAGAGTGTTTAGCGTTTTACAGCGATAGCTCTTGGCATCTGTAAAACCCGCGAACGGTTCCACTTGCCTTCACTACAAAAACAGATCTCAGCTTAATGTTTGAATGATTAACTGTCGTAAAGCACCAACCTATGAAAGACTAATCGAAAATTATTCAGTCAGTTATTAGTGCACCCTTCCCGCGGATATTTATTTGTTCTATTTATTTATAAAATGCCTACAGTGTGCAGAGGGCATTATTTTAGGGATTAATTTCGTACATAAACTATCAAATTGTCACAGATAGAGAAACACAGCGTCCGACTACATAAAAGTTCAGATGTCAAATTGAAAAAAAAAAAAAACAGGAATAATAAAAAGAAGCACAATGCATCAAGAGCACAGCGCTCAAATCAAATATCACGCATATATATGGCACTATACAGGTATCACTGGTGATGCGTATTCTCGGAGATCACTCCAATCACGAATCAATTTTCGGGGAAAAAAAAAAGAAGATTATTCAAACAATAACAATCTGGTTTTAAAAGTGGTAGCTTACGTTAAAAGCACTTACGCTACTTTCGCGAGCACTCTGCTCCTGAAATAGATGCGAGTGGCTTCCAGCTTTTCTCCTGCACTTTACAATACTACAACAACACCAAAATATATTTCCGCGTGAAGGCTGCACGTGCCCGAGGCTTGTCGTTAAACAGCGAAGGCTACCGGCACGAAAGTGCAGCCTTCAGACGTGTTTTCACGGAATGACCGCTTGCGCTAGAAATTTCTATTTCAAAGGGAGGATTACGCGCTAGTTCGCGCGTGTCGCTGACTGGTTGGAGCTAGGAGCACGAGGAGCGCAAGCTCATTCTACAGAACGTGCTATAAACACCAGGAATACTTCGTCTCACCTCAGCATGGACCATTGTTGGTCACACGTGCTAAAAGCGCAAGCTAATTGTTTTGGATGACGCCTCGGCGGGCACACGAGCGCTCGCGGGTGCACAAGCATTGACACAGCATCTGCGGTTCATTCTGGGGTATAGCGCGTGATGCACGTTAACGACCTCAGGTTAGCGGTCGTGCTTCACTAGCTACGCGTGTCTCATGTACAGCGTGAACCAGTGTCGCAAATCTTGAAAGGCAGACCGGCTTCACGCTGAATAATCTTTCACGAACAATTTGACCCTTGAATCGAGTGTACACCAATTCATTGCCTATAAGCAAGCACGCGTTTGCACACAAGAGCTCCGCGCACGACGCGCGGCATGTACCCATTTCCCGAAGTGTGAAGCGTTCGGCCATGCTCCGTTGAACAGGCTGCGCCACCGCCTAAGCGCGACGTCATAGATTTGGTGTAGGTGGGACTCTTGTTTAATTAACGATTCACTATGGCACATCGACTGTAATTTCGCGCTCATTTGCTTTGAAATAATGTTTTCGTCCGAAATACCATATATAGATAACGAATGACGAGTCACTGATCATTTATACGCCACGCGAGCACGGGATGGCGGCCCCTCTCATTGGAAATGTACCGGCGATTTTGGCACGGGTGTTTATTTCAAATTCATAATATAAGCACTCCTGACCTGTCCAATCAAAAATATGTTTGCTTTTTTGGCAGCAATGACAGCAGGGTTGCACACAAGCATATATGCATTTAAGCACGTCCCTTATTATAGGGAACATTTAATCGAGAAGCGTAATTAAGGTAAGCTAACGTATGGTATTTTCGTATAAAAATAAAAAAAATTAATACTTTTGTCAGATAAGTGCACACGTCAGTACTTATATGATTGTGTTGTTACCACGAAGCGCGCGAGAAAGACAAACGTTCTTGAAAATAAATGTGAAACAGATACTTTTATGAATATATTAATTAATTCATTCATTCATTTATGTATTTTCAGTGTTCACAAACATAATAAATAAATTATCGTTGTCCTTTATATTTATGCATATCTACTATCAATGACACATTCATAGTGTCACTAAATCTGAGTTCTGTGGAGATGCCAAAACGGTGTTCGGTCATATTCCGAAACCGTTCGTGAAATCAAGAACAAAATTTCAAAAGACAAAAAGAAAAAAAATTATGGCAGCGCTACTCTACCTAGGCATTGTTCGCAAGGCATCCGTTCTAAAGTTCCGGGAAGCTTGCTCGTGGGCGAAACGATCTTGTTGCTTTCAAGGTTGGAGGTTTCGCGCGCAGAAAGTGATGTCAGGCGATAACAGGCCGGAAATGGATTGTTGAGGTGAGCTCTTATTTCGTTCATCTCTAAGTTGACAATACGGTGAAGCTACGCGTTAGCCAACCATTCAGTGGCCTGACTCCTATCGCTTGACTTCGCTCGCCCCGCGTGTGTATGCGGAGAAGGGGTGATCACGTGGTGCGAGACTGACAGTCAAACGGTCTAACAAGCACGTAGTTTCCACCGCGCTGTCAGCTTACTGGGGATAAAGTCCCCGATCCATGACTAAAGGCTTTGTGTGGCAACTCAGGACAGCGTGTGCTTCCGAAGGCGGTAATCCAGGGAATCCGGACTCAACGGGCGCCTCGCTCGTTCCTGGCGCACCTTGCTACCAGCTTGCACTAATGCTCCATACACAAAAAAAAAAAATTAAAATGAAAAATAAAAAAAATATCAACGAACTTTAGTGTCCGCAGCATGCCCATTCACACACTATATTTTTTGTGTTTATTTATATCCCTGAAGGTTTTTCAAGAAAATGTTTGCGTCGTAAAAGAGCTGTGTGGTCGGTGCTGGTTTGTTGACGATTCGGTAACTAACAAACACACAGGAGAACAAATTAAAGTTCACATTCTTTCCACATCATGGCTTTCAGCTGGCTGGATTGGTACCAAGACCGAGCTTATAAGTAAATTTGGCTGTCTCGTACAGACAAATTTATTTATCTTCTAAATTCCTCTAAATTTATTTACTCTCTAATTTCCTCTGGGTCCTCTAAATTTCCGCTTGCGACAGTTCCCTCACTTCCGATGCACTTCGGTGGTCAAAACATTTTTTGTGAATCGGATTTCTTTAGTGCACGGATGCGACAGGCTCTGCTTCTCGGGACGCGCTGACCCACGTCTTCTGTACAGCCCATTTAGGGCCTTCGGACGGCACTCCAATGCGTGCTTAGAGTGCCGTCGGACGTGGGCACTTGAACGCTCGGCAAGAGTACCACGGCACTCTAGACACAGGCTTTTTCAAAGGCCATGCTAGATGGAGGAAGCTACCGCTAGTTACAGAACATTCCGCTCATTTAATCGAACATAAGAAGCTTAGCATACTTTTTAACATATCGTAGGGCGACATAGAGCAGTCTACATTCTTCCCAAAATAATTGAGGTATCGCTCACAGTGTAGAATCAACTGAACGTAAAGTGAACCCGTCAGTGGCAGTTTAAATGTGGCTCTGTTGGACAGCGAAATAAGACTTCTGTAATCCACACTAATGTATCTATATTTAAAGCCAGTCAGATCCGTACCACAAATATTGATATCCGGAATGATACGTGGTGCTTCCGCTGTCTATTACAAACTGTTTGATGAACAGCGGAAAAGAGCAGCGGTCTTGAATGTTCCCTTATATCGAAAACCTTCCAGTCAAATGAGCCTCGGAGAGCGAGGTTGAAACAGTTTAGGATGTAGCGAACTGTGCACAGTTAAAAGGTTTAACCCCCAGAGCTTTTCTTGAACAGAGCAGAAGACTGCCCGACTCCCGCGCTTCGGAAAGTAAAATGTAAAGATTGATAAAAGGTAGTAGTCAAGCCAGGTTTATTTAATGACTCAAAACAAAGACCGCATAACAAGTTTGGAAATCATCGCCAACAACTTTTCCAAACGCCCTGGCTCCGTCATTTAGTTTCTCTACGGCGGTGAAAATAAGGGAGCTCCTAGTGTCACTTACCATAAACCTGGCTTGCCGCCATGTGTAGGTTTTTTGAACCTATAAATGGCTTCGAAACGAACGCCGTGTTTAGGGCGACGCTTTATGAAATGGTCGTCTCGTGAAATGGTCGTCACGAAGCCGACCTCGTGCACGGAGGGAGGTTTTCCTCTTTGCTTGCTTTTAATGCGAATGTGGAAAAAATACTTTTTTTAATATATACCTGTTCCTACGATCAGTGAGGTCGGGCTCAGCAGTATCTTGAGACGAGCCCCCCAAAATATAACAAGGCCCAAAAAACATCCCTGGGCTGCATAGCAACCCTAGGCACTTATGTAACGAAACATAATCGCACACGCTCGTCAGCACCCGCTCATACACCCGTTTACACACTGTTCTATATGTTTATTGTTTGATATATCTGTGTAGCAAAAACATTAAGTGCTTATTGCTTGGATAAAGTAGTGTCCCCGCTCCAATGATCTTCCTGCCGCAGGTAAGAATTAAGTTAATAAATACTGAAATATAAACCCGTCAAGGCAGGCTGTACCAACTCATTTATAAAAACATCCTTGCCCATCTTCCCCCCCCCCCCCAAAAAAAAAAAAAAAAAGAAAGCGGTGAGGAAAAAAAGGTTTTCCCGAGAAAACGAACAAAAAATATCTGCGCCGAACAGCGTCGAATTCGCGCCGAACCCATAGCGGCGCCATCTGTCGACAGCTCGTGAAATCGCGAGGAGAAACTAACTCTCGTTACAGTTACTCTCGAGATCGAGGGAGGGTTAAGGGAGAGTATCATCGAAAGAAGAAGGTCGCGGAAGAGTAACTTTCACGCAGAGAGAGTTAGAGGAGAGTAAGTTAGGCCACTTACTCTCCTTTGACACCTTTTTTTTAGAGTGCTGTTTCTAAACGACAAATGTTACATCTACGATCATGAGCTAGGCCGCCTCTCGGAACTGTCTTACACTCATGTTCCTCATGTTCCTGTACGTCCCAGTTCGATACCCGAGAGTACAACTACTCCAGTTTAGCAGTCAGTGAGGGGTAGTGGTCATCGCGATATCTCATCTAACGCATCCGTGTTGTTTACTAACATACGTAGCCTTACCAGAAAGCTTGACGAACTATATTTTCTGATTGATACTTACCGATGCAAACATTGTTGTACTAAAGGGGACTTGGCTCTCGGCAAAGATAAGTGATGCAGAATTGTTTCCTGTCCAAAAACGCTTGAATGAATTTCGACAAGACAGGGAACTAAGAAATGGCGGCGGCGTATTAATCGGTGTCAGGAATTGTATTTCGTCATTCCATGTGAATATTAAAAGTACCATTGAAATTATTTTCTTCTGTATCACTATTAATTATCAAAGATTCATTCCGGGATGCGGTTATTGTCCACCTTCGTGTGATGTTGACTTCGTCGAGAAACTACATGATGTGCTAAATACAATTGTAACGTAAAACATATAAAATAGCGCAAAAAAGACAAGGACAAGAAGTATACAGGACAGGCGCTAACTTTCAACTAGTTTTATTCAGGAAAAGCAAACATATATATACACACTACAGGCAAAGTTGAAAGTTAGCGCCTGTCCTGTATACTTCTTGTCCTTGTCTTTTTTTGCGCTATTTTATATGTTTTACTAAGATGAACCAACTAGCCCAACAACGTACCCTACTGAACAATTGTAACGCGTTTTCCTATTCCACCGCTTTTGTTACTGGGTGATTTTAACTACCCTAACATTGTTTGGGATTCATAATGTCCCTATTCTGATCCTCTGTCACTTGAGTGTAAAAACTTTTTGAGTGTAGTTTTCGATTTTCATTTGTCTCAATTATTTGTCAAACCAACAAGACTAACAACTTCTATATCATATATTTTCAATCTTATTATAACTACTATGCCTAGTCAAATTAGTAAAATTACTTATCTTCTTGGACTTAGTGATCACTCGTTACTACACTTCTCTTTATCCGTTCACTTGACCTGTGAAAAAAATCAGAAAAAAGTGATTCGCGACTACAGTAGAGCCAATTTTGATGTCATTAATGTGGATCTATGTACTTTTTTGGATCGATATTTTGAAAACTTTTTTAAGCGTTCCGTCGAACAAAACTGGGTCCTTTTTAAAGAAGAGATAAGGTTACTTACTGAAAAATACATACCCTTGAAAACTATTGTAAATTCCCATTCGCCATGGTTCAATCGTGTACTCATGAGACTTTCAAACAAAAAGAAGCGTTTATTAAAGCCGCCGAAGGCACTCTTTGTCCAGTTCACTGGCAGAAATATGCTACTGCTGCTGAGTGTTAAGAAAGCGAAATTTGTAGCGCTAAACTTAAGTTTACGATAAGGAAAGAGGGATACTGAAATTTTTATGGAATCACTGCCATCTATACTACAAAATAATCCTCGACGATTTTGGAACGTTATGTCAACCCGTGATAGGTCATCCATTATTTCACTTCAAAAGCAAATTACACTCCGATTGACGAATCTTTGTGTGCTGCCATTTTTAATGAAGTGTTTATTAAACCATTTTCTTATCCTCACAGTAACACCACTCCGACCTATCATGTTAACAGCTTTTTTCATTAATGAACTATGTTGTTGTTGACCCCAACGGTGTATCAAAAATTATAAATAGCCTTAAATTGTCACCAGCCACTGGTATAGACGCAATGAATTCCAAAATTTGTTAAAGCGACAATTGAATACTCTTCTCTCACACTTGCGAGTCTATTCCAACAGTCACTCGATGCGTCTGTTCTACCAAACGACTGGAAAATCGGAAAAGTAATTCCTCTTTACAAAGTGTGCTGAAAAGCACTCCTAACAATTACAGGCCTATCTAATTGACTAGCATTTCATGTAAAATATTCGAACACATGTTACTAAAAAAAATTGAAATAATTTTTAATTCCTCCCGAAAATTAGAGTGTGCGGCCCGCAAAAGCCTCGAGCAGAAGCGTAGGTTAGGTAAGGTTCTAAAAAGCGCAGGTAACGTTCAACTGTATCAACCTCATGCGCGTGCATCATGCATGCACTGAATAAGAAGAAAAGAAAAGGAAAAGCTTTTTGAGAGCTTTACTTTTCAACAACGTGTCAGCAATACTTTTTGTTTCTTCAGGTATTGGGCTTATTTGTTATGCGCTGAGGAGGTACTGGATCTCTCGACGCTGTAGTTCATCCTCGAGAGCGCCTGCTAACAACTGAACAAGTTGCGACGTCCTCATTTTCGTGCTTCGAAAAACCTTCGCCAGACGGCGACTCCCGATCTTCCGGGCGCCAGTATAACTCTACTGCCAGACCAAAATGAAGAGAGAAACTGTTTGAAGCGTCGATAGCCTAAATCCACGCAAGCAGAAAGGAAACACTGCGGCGGGTTCGCCCTTTCCACACACAACGCGTCGCATAAATTTCGGTTTCAATGTTCAGACAACCCAGTTCTTACAATACAAACAACAGCAACAACAACAACCCCCCCTCCCTTCCCCCACCCCTTTTTTATTTTGCAAATTTACAACGCGCTTCCCATGGCATCCTCTTCTCTTATGTTATTTTTTTCTTTTCTTTCTTTTGCCTCGCTTGTTTGAGATTATGCTTTCATATATATATATATAAATATTAAAGGACAAATTCGAGCGAGGCGCTCAATGGATGGCACGAGCCACAACTTTGGAAAGGCGCCAGAAACGGCCCATCATACTCGCTTCGCTTACAAACATTCGCCCACCCGCGTTGACGTGCGCGCACATACCCCGGCTCGTTGGATTGTGATGAACGTACATGCCGTCGAAAAACGCCAGGAAATAAATTAGAACGGCGTGGATTTGCTTCAGCGCATCCCCGTCAAACAAAGAAAACAACAATCTTACATGATTCTTCCGTATATAAATTATAAACACGCATATAAGTTATTATAATATTTTGTTTTTATATCTCTATCGGACACATTCCTTGAATTTCTTTCACTAGTTATATGAGAATATACGTACACAAACGCGTCTGTAAGTAAAATAAAAAAGATAAAGCGCAGCCGAGTTTTTTTTTTTTATTACTACATCGAATACAAAACAAATTAGACTTGAGTTCAGTTCGCTATCTTGTCTGTGCGGCTTATTGGCTTTTTTGGAGGCGTTTCGACGCTGAAAAGTTACGTTTGAGCCTGCCGAGTCAAGGTTAGCGGCGCGTATACTGGCCCGTTAAGAACGTAATTTCCAAGGAGGTGGGGAGGAGGAGGGAAAGGGGGGGGGGGGCTGGCCGCACATTTACGCACTTCTTTCTCTTAACGTTTTCACCTAGAACAGCTTCCTACTACAATATTATTAACCAATAGTCGTCAATTCAAAGACTCGCCTTGCTTTATTTTCCTTTTCTTTTGCTTCCCAAAACAGGACGTAGGTAGGCCGTATTTGGTAGGACACTTTAGTAGATCGTTCCGATATCTTTGTTATTAGAGAGTTTTGAGGGAACCGTTTTTGCACATCGGACACGGTACGATAAGCCCTCCGGTACGAAGTGCACATGTGCTTCCGCAGAAGACTCGCGCATGCGCAGTTGCACTGCAGGGCCCATCGTACCCTAACGGATGTGCAAAAAACGGTTCCCTAAAGCTCTCTAAGGTTACCCGGTAACGATGCGATGCATGCGCAAAGGCGTCGGAGGAGTAAGGGCTATCGGAACGAGTTATCGGAACGATCGACTAAACTTACTAGTGTTACCCCGTCGAATGCGTTACGTCCGTTCCGCCCACATTTCCGTGTGTGTGTATGTGTGTGTTGTGTGTGTGTGTTTGTTGTGTGTGTGTGTGTGTTGTGTGTGTGTGTGTTGTGTGTGTGTGTGTGTGTGTGTGTGTGTGTGTGTTTAGGGTATTAATAGATGTGTGTTGATAGAGACGAGATTTCTATGAGGCACTGTAAAGCTGCGCGTGCGGGAAAACGGGCATATAGTAACTGTCGTCTGCTTTCGACCGAGTGCTCTCTGCGCCCATGCGGTGCGCAAGTTCGTCTGCTTCTTTTGACGTCAGAACGACGCCGAGCTCTGCTTGTCTCTGATGGAGGAATAGTAGGTGGACCTCAAGGCAGCTTGCTTTGAGGTCTACCCCACTAGCCTTCAATAAGAGCCAATCAGGAGCTCGGCGTCATTATGACGTCACCACAACCCCTGCAAAGAAGCAGAAGAGCTTGCTCTTCCCATTGGAAGGTGGCGCTGCGAGCCTAAATTTAGTGCGACCCGGTAGACTGCGTCGGCGGCACCTAACGTTGGCGGCACTCGTCCTTGGAAATTTCAAGGATGTTAATCTAATTTTTCACAAGAACGAAGCTTCGCCTTGAAAATTCGCAAGATTAAATGAACCACTAAAATACTGTTATGTGCAGGCCCCCATTTTCCCAGTTTATTTTACAGCCTGTTTCGCGATTTATGAGACCCTTCATAAATGATATGACAATGCGTTTGCGAGCGTCAAACTTACCGATAAAAGAAATATACAATTAAAAAATGTCCTCCACGCGATGATTATTTGGCGCATGCTCGTTCATCTAACAAAACGTTGAATAAAAAGCGACAAGAATGTTTTTGTGAGTAATCTTCGCGCTGCGCGAACGCCTTTTTGAGAAAAGACACGAAAGGTGGCGTCTCTGTTGTCTTGTTTGTAATGTGTACCACGCGTTTCAGCGAGCTGCTAGTGTTCGTAACCCCCCCCCCTCCCCCACACACACACACACGCACGCACACCCTCCTCTCCCATCTTGTTTCTCACTATTTGCTAATCTAGCCGTGGTCCCGGTTCAGATATTATTAGGGACCTTTAGTGGATCGTTTCGATAACGACACTTGATAAAGATACAATTCACACGCAAAGCCGCCGGCGGAGAACCGTGTATCCTTATCTGGACGCAAAATCGCTCTACTGAAACTTCCTATTTTCCCCTTAATCGGGTCTGGTTGTTCGGAGGACGTGCTCCATAAATCGCAGGGATCGCTTTTTCGCATGAAGCTTGGCGGAGGAAGTGAGCCGAGGGCCTTTTTCTTCTGCAAGTTCGCATTAAGATGGGGTGTATGAGGCCTAAATCTGGGGAAAAAGGGGGGGGGGGGAGTGTAAAGACTCGAGGAGAACGCGGCAAATCGCAAGCAATAATCGAGGAAAGAAAGCGGACGATAAATTAGGCTTTGAGTTTGTTCGAGTGCTTGTCAACTTTATTCCTTAATTTAATTATCTCCCCATGTCCACAACACTTCGCTTCAAGGTCCACAAATACCGACTCTGATACAAGTTTAGGCATATATTTGTAAGTATTTTATTTATACGTCTACAAATACGCATTTTTATGCAATACGCGACGCCGTTGTTTTCTTGCAACATAATGCTAAAAAAAAAAAATCGAGGCTGCAGACCTTACAAATGACGTTTTGCAGCGTCTTTGTGTATACTAAAACGTCGACAGCAGGCCGAAGCGGCCGAAATACATAGGAAGATGGTGGACCTCCTTTCTTCTGGATTTATTGTACGCACTCTTTGGCCTAAACGTGAGCCGAAGCTTTATATCAACCACGTGCAACGTTTTCTTCCTACGTACTGAGAGCCACCGGAGAGTCACTGCTCCGACCAATTCCTAACACCGCACAACACAAAAAAAGGCTTTGTTTATTTTGAAGAAAACGTGCACCGCTTAGTTTTCTGCCTTAGACCACGAGATGCAAGACAGCAATAAGAGAAAAGAGTGTAAGTGCGCAGGCGAGCTGGTGGTAGCAAATCATCTCGTTTAACACCTAAAACAGTGATGCAGAAAAGAAAAAACAAAAAAAAACCTTTTAGTCGAAGGATTAAAAGTTTTTATTCCTTTCTGCACCACAGTCTCAGGTGATGACAGCAATAAGACTCATCGTTGCGGTGAAAGACGGCCAAAAATAATCAAACAATAATAATGAGTATTTCGGCGTGCGCTACGTTGAGATCTTCAGTTTCCTTTTACTTAAGAAAAATAACGAAAATGCTGATTTTTTGTTTTGTACTTTGTGAGGCGCGCGTTCTTCGCGAACTTATTGAGCGGACGAGATATATAACCCCCGACTCCACATCAAGCCGAAAAAGAAAAACAAAGAGGGAAAGAGAGAGAGAAAGGGGAAGGGAGTCTGGCACCGTCGGCGAACGACCGCTTCTGTCTGCGGACGGAATGCGCTGAAAGAGCAGTCGTTAGGCAAACTCCAAAGATCACAAGAAGCAGTGATGAGAGAGAGGGAAAGAGAGAGAGAGTGGGAAGAAAGCGTTTGGACTCCCTTTTCTATCTGGAGTGATTAGTGGCGTATAAGGCCGGAAGCACCTCATCGAGGGGTGACAGCCTCCGTCGACCCATAACCGTGAATCACCCCTTGACGACACATGGGGGTCCTGGCTCGGGCGCATTCCAACGCCCAGCGGACGGTATTCAAAGCGCCCTTTCTCGAAGACCGCTTTTCACGAAACACCAACTAGGTTTCGTATACGTTTCTTCTTTGTTTGTTTTTTGAGCTGTCGGTTAGTTATAGCTTCTCTCTCTCGTGGCGCCATTGTTTCCGACGTACCCACGCAACCGTGAACTCGGCGGGATCTCCCGTTTGCTGATGGCTTTCCTGCAGAACATGCGGAGCGAACTTGAGTAAACTTGGTTTAACGCCTGGTTCACATGGTGCAATATTGCTCGCCATTTCGCGATTTCTCTGGGGCGTCGAGCACCCCAACTTACCCCACTTTTTTTTTCTTGTATAAATGCATTTCTTTATGCTATCGGATTCTCCAATTTTCATTGGGTTCGAAGATTGGCGGAGAGGGCCAAGAAAAGCGTGATGATGCATAAATAGGGTTGTGTCCATGTTTTAACTAGGGACGAAATTTAGAGCAAAATGTAGAGCGGTGCGGTGTAAATAGTTTCTGGGCTAGGTGGCGCGAGCTACCGTCCGACACAAAGGGTATAGTTACCATCATCCATTCATCCATCCATCCTTCGATAGAAGACATTAGCTTGCTGGAAGTTATGTGGTCATCTTCACAATTCCTCGCAACTAAATGGAGCAAACTAAAGAGGACATCGCTGAAGAGAAACGGCGGCCCACTAAAGCTCGGCGTGTTCGTCGTGCCAATAAGACGCCGGGAAATAGAAAACAGCGTTTGGCTAGAAACAGGGAAACAAGGGTCGTGTTCTAAAGTTTACTCGATCTCACTCTAGGTTGGAGGTTCCGTACCTCGGCGTTCGAAAGTCCAGCGTTGCACCATTTTTCTTGTCACGTGACATGATCCGCCGGGGTAACTCGGATCCATTCGAGTAATGCTTGGAAAACAGCCAAGGTGAGCTCGGTCTGCTACGACCAGTGACTGAGTAAGGAAATGAGGTCCATCTCTATGTAATCAGCAGAATATGGCCTTCAGAAAACAAACGCCGAAAGAAATGCTCTCACATTTAAAAGCCGTAGTGCTGTATTTCTTACGTCACTATACTGAGGGCCAACGCGGGTCGCATATTATATATGAGTGCTATGTCAGCGTTTCGTGTGGGACTCGTGTTCTGACCTAAGGAACGCGTGTTTTCTTCGGGTGATACTAATCATCCAGCAGCGCCCTATCTGCGCAAGAGGCAAACTCTACTAAATTGCAAACCCCTTTCACGGTTTGAGTTGTTGAGTTGCGTTTGAGGTGATGTTGGCAGCGCCCTCCACAGTTCTGAAAATAATGCTGGGAACTGGCTGTATAGAACCGACTGTAGCACACGACGGAGGTGCCCTTGGACGTCTTGGAAACAACGCGGGCAAGCGGGCGAGGGCAGGCGCGCACGTAGTAGATGATGCGGGAGAAAGGTGGAGCGTACAGGACATTCCCATAATTCATCGCGCGCTCTGCGCACGGTCTTATTGGATCTTTTATTTTTTTCGTGGGAAGGGGAAAAGTTACTTTTGGTGTCGGCAAAACAGCTAGGAGCACAAACAAAAACCATTTCATGATACAAAAAAAAAGAAAGAGGGAAGACAGTGCAACTTAAAAGAACGCGATATGTTGTTAAACGCAGAGTGCAAATGTTTCACCGCAACTCAAACGGTTAACGATTCAGTTACAAGCAGTTTTGTGACCTGAGTAGGGCGAGTAGCACCAGCTGCGATGTGTTGCCTGCGGAATAAGGATTTCTTTTCATCCGTTAAAGTTACGACAGACCAAGAGAAGATGGTTCACATCCTCATTTCGAGCATAGAGCGCGTGAGCGTCGTTGCTATGTTTACCGCCATTTCTTGTATTACGCTTCTTACATGTCTTCAAAAAGTTGTGATGGGATACAAACAAACCTAATAAACCACTCGCTTAATTGTTCTCCAAAGAAAGCGAGAAATCGTGTTGCGCTTGTGTTTTGCTCGAGTGTAAACACGGAATTGTTGAGTTCCTTCAAGGTATTTTGCCATCTTATGACCTTCATGTACACGTTCGTTTGATCGTATCCGGGGAATGTGCGAATGTTTTATACGAAGGGTTTAATTTTAATTCGAGCAGATAAAAGAAAGAAAAACGCAGTGGTAGTTAGACACGTGCCGTATTCACCGTGTATTTATCAGACTCGGTGGACATTAGATGGGGGAATAATCCTCATGCTAAGTTGACTAATAAATAAACATTTGTTAATGCAAGTTTTAATTATTGGTTTTAGAGGTCATGTTAGAACTGCAGCCTTGAAAGCAACTACAATTATACGGCACACCATTTCAAAGAAGTCGCGGAAAAGGTGATGGTTTTTTAGATATTAGTCGATCAATTTTAGCGCTTTTTGCACAATTCAAAAATTACGTTCAAAAATAGCGCATCAAGCACAATGACGCTTGGAAGAGTGACGTAGTCGGTTAGGTAATGTCTTCACTTGTGTCGTCGGTGCACCTGCCAATAACATGCTGCCGAGATAGTGACGTTTGGGTTGTCTACATGCCTGTCTCCTCAGATGAAGATGCACCCTTTGTTGCACTGAGTGGGCCAGCGCGTGACGCGCTCGCGCACTCAGTGCGTGACTTATGCGGTAAAATGGCCTCTAACCATTAGCCAAGGCTACGCGCTCGAGCTGAGTCACGACCGGACTGCCTGCAATTCGAAAAGCATAAAGAAAAAAAAAAACGAGTGGGCGGAAGAGTGGTTGAGATGTCACTACTCAAGCAAGGCAGTCTAGTGACGACATGACTGAAACGACGACATCACTTTTCCAAGCGTCATTGTGGGCAGGGCCTGCAACGCTCTTTTTGAGCGCAATTTCTGATTCGGGTGAAAAGACGCAAAAATTTACCAAATAATATCTATTAAACAAAATTAAATTTTTCGCAAATCTTTTAAAATTTGTCTTGTCTCTAATAATAATTGCCTAATACTGCAATGCCAACATGACCCCTAAAAGCAATAAAAAAGGTTATTTAGGAGACCGTTAATTAATTAGTCAACTTACCGTGACGATTATATCCCCTGTCGGCTGAGCCTGATAAGTAGATGGTGAAGACAGAACTCGTCTAACGTTTACTCCCAATTTGTAAAAAAAGATGTGGTGTCGTCGAATACTGATTTTGATAGTTTTAGTTCAAGAGGCTTTGATTGGTGCAGAAAAATGAACGCACGCACCCGCCCATTTCCTGCGCTTTCTACAATGTTCCAAGTGGAATTGTAATAGGCTAAAGCTACATTTTGTTCTACGGAGAATTTATGGATAATTCGATAGACTACACAACTCCGAATAAATAAAAAAAGAAGCTAAAGATCAAACTGACTATATAGGACGTCACCACCATCCATAAGAGATCTGTATAACTTTGTTATACTCAAATTCCAAATGTTAGAGTATAATATCTTAGCGTACATGTTTGCCCGGATGGCCGTTTATGTTCGAAACTCCAACGGCGTGCATTTAATTCCTTTAATTGTTTCACATTTCAGCCGCCAGGACGGGACCGTTTTCGCTGCACACTTGGACAGGCGGTGTAGCTCCCCGCTTCTTTCCTTCGTGGCTTTTCCGCTGGGTGGCGTCACTTCCTCTGGCGTAGCGAATAGCATATTGTCACTGACAGTTTAAGAAACGAAAGGCGTGGCGAGTCCCAAAGATCTTTTGTAACTTTTAAATAAGGTAATGGTTTGTTCTCAAACATTGGCGTGTGGTTCGGACTGCTAACGATATACATTTGGGCAGAAACTGAGCGTTTGGCGATGCGTATAATTAACTTATGAAGATAAAAAAAGAAACAGTAGTTTCTTTTTTTTTTAGGGGGGGGAGGTGCTCTGCATATATCATTATTGTTAAACATAATAAATACGGAAGAGCGGAAATGCACGTGGATCTTCGAACACGCCTAACCGGAGCTAACCGGATCCGGCTTCATTAAAGCGGTGACCGACCACTGTTTTTACGGGTCCCGCGCAGCCGAGGTACAGCGCACACATCGCCCAAGATAGATGCAACGGCTCGAGTAAACGTCCTCATTACCGTCGCTGCGACGAACCATGCCGGAAAGCGGCGCCGTGTTGTCTCCTAAGCCTGTATTCGTTTCTCTTCGCCCTTCTTATCCTGGGCCCAGGAAACGTCGCCTTGGCCCCCGTACCGTCCCCCCGTCTATCGAGCACTAAGTAGACCATCCTTTCTGATCCGCCATCTGTGTTATTCTCGTTGTTGTTGTTGTTGTCTTCTCGTTTCGGGTCGTATTTCCGGTGATTTGGTCGGAGGAAGGGACTTCCGACGGCGTGGGATGAAACGCAAACATCGCGCTCGGGGACCCGTGATTGGTCGGGACTGGCGATGCCTGACGTGGAGGTTTAGACCCCTAGTCCCGAAAGGTAATAGGTTCTCCGAGATTCGAGCTCTCATGAGTCTCAGCACAGACGGTTTCTTATCAGTAATGACGTTACCCTGCTTAAAAAGAAAGTATGTGAAATGATCGAAACTAAATCAGGAAGGTTGGCAAAGTTCGTACGAAGAACTTAGAAGCAGGGGTAGAACGCGGCAAATCCTAAGATAAACTCCAGGCGTGCAAGGGAGCACCCTGGGAGCCTTCGAGTGGCAGCCGAAGTTTCGCAGAAGGTCTGTTTTCATGACGGATATTGTTCGCGGAGAAATTACTAAGACCCCCATGACGTCACCTTTTCTTGTGTATAAATTATGCTTCATGTTCGAAATATCTTGCATGCTCCATGCCAGAACTAGATTTCTACTTCGGTTTACTAAAATGAAGCTGTGAAGCTGCTCGCGTGGTAAAAAGAAATGCCGTGGCTGTTTCTAATTTGTTTGTACTCTGCGTTACAGCGTGGTTCTGGCGGCGCGGAGCCGAGTGTCAGGCTTCTCCGAAAAACAGATATAAAAATCAGGGTTTTGTGTGACGTTGACACTTTAGCGCATACTCGTGGAGCGTCCATAATGCTAGGTAAGTTGCGGTCAAAGTGTCCTTGTGCTTGTCTATGCCTTGTTTTATGCAATCGTATCCTGAACGAATGCCTTCCAGAAAACCTGCGCGGATGGAGGCCTCGGTATCGTTTTGTACGTACGGCCTTCACACCAAGCACCTCGGAGAGCTCTCGGCATGTTTCATGCAACTTTTGCAAAAAGCGTTGCGCTGGCGCAGAACCCGTTACACGCAAGCCAAGGTAACATAAAGCATACATAGCTCATAGCAGACAACGCATAAGTATAGACCAACTATATAGAAGGCATACTTGGTCATAGCTAATCATACTTAATTATAATCAAACATAATTCGCGAGAGTTAGCTAGCTGCGCAGTGGTAATCAAACTTAGAACCGTGCGATCTGCAGCTCGAGGCCTTCGCCGCGAGGAGGCGAACGGGAAGCGCAAGGCGCTAGCAGCTGGAATAAGTACGACTCATGGGAGCCTGCGGTTGCAGGCGACCGTTGGCGCGCGCTGCTGGATCCCAAATGACGAAGCGTAGGTCCCCACATGACCTCACGACGTCATGGGTACTAAATAAGTTTCAACTTTGCGTTGTGTTGTGCGTGCAACGGATTCGAAACCACCTAAAGCTAGCTCCCCTTAAATGTGCCCTGAGGAGGTTTCTGAGATAATCCAAATTTGACGATAACTCACTCTGCGGGCTCTAAGCATCCTAGATATTCATATATCATAACGATGCGCGGCCGACTTCCCTTATTAAAGAAGCAATCAAAGGTCGAACACACCAAGGTCATCTCCGGCGATGGGAGGAGCATTGTTCCGGCTGCCAGGACGACAATATGACCAATGAAAACGCGACATTTTGTTGAGATTTCAAACGCTGGTATTACCAAATGTGTGTGGTTTTATAGATGATGAAAGCAAAAAAGAGTAGTCGAAACATGCTAATTTTTTGCGTTGAGGAACATAATACTGCAATAATCGTCTCAAAAACAACGAACTATGTTTTTTTTTTTTGTTTTTTGTGCTGGAGTGATGTATTTGCATGTCGGCTCTTGAGCGCGTGCTTGTTGGGTTGAATCGTAGTTCGGACTGTATGGACAGCGACCTGCGAGCATTCGAGATATCACTGCGCGGTTCCATTGGTCAGAGATACGAGGATCCCTCGCTTGCTATTGGCTGAGAGTGGTCCTGGTTTCAGAACATGCTCCTCCCATCGCCCGAGGCGACCTCAATGTGTTGCCATCTTTGATTGCTTTTTTAATAGGAAAATCGGCCACGTATCGTCATGATCGATGGATTTCTAGGGTGCTTAGAGCCAGCAAAGTGAGTTATCGCCATATTTAGGCGATCTCAGAAACCTCCTCAGTACACCTTTCATCAACATAACCAATAATAGCGCACGCGTAATGTCCGCAAAAACCTTCTGTGCTCCCGGCGTTTATCAGAATGATTAAGACAAGTTTAAAGTTTTACTTTTAATTGTACTTTACTTACACTGACTCTCTCCTTGCTCGAACGATTCCCGAAGCAATTGTTGCTCGTCATGTAATCGCTTCAATTCCACCTTGCGCAACTCGGAATCTCTCGCCGCCTCCCAGCGGGCCCTGTCCAAATTTAAACGACCAATCTTTTTCTCTTGCTTTCTCATCAACTCTTAGTTTTGTATTTTTAACGAGCGCTGCAGTCCCGGGTTAAGGCCTATTTCTCCGGAGGGCGAAGGCAAACGAACAAGCGGAACGGCTGCAGTCTGCTCCGGCAATTTGCGTTAGGCGGCCGCCGAGACTAATGGCACCCGAGCGAAGTGAATTCCCCTTGCGCCAGAAGCAGTTCGCGTAACGAAGGGATAAAACTCGTACTAAGAGAAAAAACAACAACAAGAACAAAGAAAAGGAAGAAGAAATGGAATAGGAATAAAAGCTCGGGGAAAACGAGCAAACGAAAGCCACGAGTTTCCTTTATTTGACGCGGAAGACGAAGGATGACCCTATAGACGAAAATGAACGTTGAACGATGAACGGACCGACATCCTCGGTAACTCGTGCTAATGACGTCTTTTGTCAAAGACATCAACGATGTCGCAAGCGGGAATTGAAAACGAAACAGATGCGGCAAAATAAAACGGGGCTGTGTTTCCGCGGTGCTTAGCCGCGGACTACGACTAAATGCAATAATATTTCTATTTTTTATTTTTTTATGAGGGCTGGCTTTTTTCTTTGTAGCCAAACGACGCTCTCTCTCTCTCCTGCCGCGTCTCTTCAGCGCGTCGAGCATGGTCATACTCAGCATGTCGCCGCCTCTGTTCAGCTGTCTCCTTTTCAGTCCTGTCCTTGCTCTTGAGAGGTATTCTCAAGACTGCGGCGCATCCGATCCGCGCATGCGCTCTGTGAGGAGAGAAGAACGGCACATGTTTCTAACTTTCCCGCGGATGCGCATCCGTTTCAATGTGACAACCGGTGTTGTACACGTACCTCAAAAAAAAAAAAAAAAAGGAACGAAAGATTGTTTTTTGTTTTCTTCTGAATTTCGGAACGCGTTCCCGTTACATGTTCCATATGAGAAAAAGGAACTCGTTCCCGTTACAGTTAACAAGGAACGTATCTTTACATATACATTACATTTGTATTTTGCTGATTACCATATTTATTTAGAACGAGGAAAGCTTTTTTTTTTTCTATCTATCCCTTCAAATAGGAACATGCGAATTTGAATGCCGCGAGGGAAGAGCACCAGGAGAAGAACACAAGTGGAAGCAGGGTTTCATTTGTTGATATATTCACCTTTAAAAATCTCAGATTTTAACCATATTCATGTTTGTGGCGGGCGATAAAGACAAGCAAAATTAACTGGTACCTCATCATTGCACGAGCGTTTTACAACAACATAACAAAGTACCTTCTCCGAACTTAACAACAGTCGCTTATCGATGTTGCTGTCCGCAAGACGAGCAAGTGAAGAAGAGGGTTTGGGTTTTTGGAAGGTCAGTCTTGAAACCTACAAGCCCTTCATTGTGAAGGTTGGAGTTGTTGTTCAGTTTGAAGGTGGGGGACAAGGGAAGAATGAATAAAGGTTCATTTTTGTGTACCTTTTATGTGACCAATAGTCCGGGATACAAGGGTGTGTTCGATGTCTGGTAACCTGTTCTTTTGTTGTAACTGTAGGTCTCTTTGTGAAAGTTCAGTGAGGGCTGTGGTCGGCCTTAGATTCCTGAATTTGTGAGTATTCGTGGAAGAAAATGAAGTAGCTGAGTTTAAAACGCCTCTCTTTCTTTGCATTTTCCCTCGCCTAAAAGTTTTGCTTATTGTAGTGCAGTCTCGGGCACTGAAAAAAGAATCGATGTCCACTAGCTCTCCTGCACCCGACTGTTGCCAAGCGAGGACCACACACGAAAAAGAAACCCAAACCCTAATATAAGTAACCAAAACGTTAACGAGATCCTGCTCTTCGTAAAGATCTTGTTTTTGTACTTTTAGAATTTCCCTCTTAAAAATAAAATAAGCATTACCCTAGAGGACGAAAAAAAAAACGCTGTTTCTTTTTCCGTTCCAGTAAAAATGTAACGAGTTCTTGTTCCAGTTTCACCGATGCAAAATGGAAAGGCGGCTTTCCTTCGTTCCTCCTAAAAGGAACGCGCTCCAGGAACACCGTTCCGTACAACACTGGGGACAACCGATATGCTTCGGGGGCTGACATAAAAAAGTGCTTAAGATGTGGCAGGGCGTCACACATATTGCGCTGGGCTCGTGGCGATAGCCACAAAACCAAGCGCGTGGTCACGCGCTTCGGTTTGCGCAGACCTCCGCGAAAACGACCGTCTGCGAAAACCGAAGACCTCCGCGCCTTGCGAATAACTGCGCGCACCAGCGAAGTTTTCGTCCCTGACGGGATGAGAAATCCTCAGAAAAACTCAAGTGTATGCGGTTTCAATACCCCTTCCCCCCCCCCCCCCATCCCCAATAAAAAAAAAAGAAGAGAATTTTGTTTAATGTTTAACGTATCTAAGCGCAGTGATATTATTTTTATTTTTGTACTGATTTTTACTGACTTGTATTTGCGGGCGCACAACGTGTATAAAAATATGCTGACAAATATTTTTGGCTTTTCATGACGGGTAAAAGATGGTGCGCTCATAGAACACCTCAGGACTAGATAACAAGGCCATAGTGCTGGATTTATTACGTCACCTACTGAAGGCCAGCTCGAGTGACGGTTCAGACACGAGTTCTGTGTCAGCGTCCGGCTGGGACTTGGGTTTATCACTAAGGACACGGGTCCCAGCCAAAGGTCGAGTCAGCACTCGTGTTCAATCTGTGACTTACGTCGACCTGCGCTAGGTGACGTAGTAAATTCAGAAGAAAGTCTAGTTATTTATGAGTTGTTTGTCGATACTGCGTGCCCGGTAGTGATGCCATTTTTCCTCGGAAAATAGGGAGCGGAACCTTTCCTGTAGTTCTTACGTTGGAAGGGACTACGCATTAATGAGGAGCGACAGAGCTCGACCCTTTAATTAGTTATAATTAACAAGTAAACAAATAATTGGCGTTCTGGTTGATTTGAGGGGCAGTAAGGAGATAGACTCTTTAAAGAACGTAACCACCAGCGTGACGGCACAAGGCACGCCTCTGTCTTAATTTTTGTTTTAGGGTGAAAGCACTGCATCATTGCATTCTTCAAACAGAGGAATTAAGTAACTGCCGATGATGCGTAATCACGTCGCATTTTTTGGTTGGATGAACAAAGCAAGCATTCGAAACGCGCCATGGCACCGGCCTTGAGCATTCTTCTATGCATCGATGCGCAGTGAGTTGAAAAATGACGGGCGGTTAACTGGCCGTGGCATCATCGTTATGGTGTTACTATGCAGTTACCACTGCTTGACGTTACCTTTATAAGAGACAAATGAAAGGCCTCAACGTGAGCGACAAATGGCCAAGCGCTGTCCTCTACTCCATGACTCTATACTTCTGGCCACTCGCACCTCAAGCCGCGCTAACACTGCCAATACATCTTACAAATGACCGTCTGCACAGATAGACTGAGGCGTGTTTCTTCCTTGTATGACGAACCTGTCACACAGGTCACAACAAAAAGGTGGCTTTAAACGTGTTCGAAGCACACACACTCTAAGAAGTGCCTGAGAGTCTACTTACCCGCAAAACACTCGAAGAGCCAATCTCTGAGATCTACGAAATCAGCTCAGGGAATGATGAGGCGGAACATCTGCGCAGACCTCAAAATTAGGTCTGCGCTGTGGCATTACGCAATACAAGCATGACGCTTTGCATTGCGTAATGCCACAGCGCATACTTCATTCTTAGATCTAGACGGATGTCCCGCCTCATCATTCCGTTCAGTACGACTCTCAAATCTTACAGCCAAATGACGCCCGACATTGAAACCATTCCTTAACCGTTTGGGAATTGAAAAGATGCTTTGTCAGTTTACCGTTCCCTTTATATGATACAATCTCACTGATTGCGTCCTTCGAATTGGCACGTCTCATTTATTCGTCGGTGCGTAGGCTTCATTAATTCGTAACTCAGATAGATGCGCTGCACGCTCTTTTGCCAGTCCATTCGTCATTCAGTTAACGAAATACACTCATCGAGTTATTAATCCTTCCGCGTATGGCAAACGAATACGGATGATCGATCTTTCCATCTCCTCTGTTGTCCAGTGTACCGCGTGTTCGCGCATTCATCCTAAATAATGTATCGCATACTCAACAGGGATGTCATACACGGAAGAACATACAAGACCAAGAAAGGAATAAGGTATAGTTTGCGGTTAACCCCGTATGCTTGTCTTTTCCATCGATGAAAGTATGTGCTTCGAATTACCGGAACAGCCTATTCAACTCTTTGATTATATTTTTCTTACTCCCGGATTCTTGATTTGCCGAAATTTAGGGAAGATGGGGTACATTATAGCCGGCGGTTCTTCCCGCAAGAAAATGCACAATAAACACGGCGCTTGTGGCCGGCTTGGGAACAAGGCAGTCTGGAAGGAGGTCCCTTAGCGCCCTCTTTAATTGAAATCGATCCACTGGCGTGCGCTCCTTTTGACCGGAAGTGGAATGCACGGAGAACGTAGGGAGTATATAGGGGAAAGCTTAGGGGAATCTTGGGTTTGAGGGGAGAAGGAAATGAGAAACTACAGAGCGTAATGAGGTTAAAAGAGCGGGAGAAGGGAAAGGGGCAGTACATTTATGGAGGGGGAAGGAAATTAGGGAAAGTGGGATGGAAATAAGAGAGGTTTAGGGAAGGACGACTACTAAAATAGGATCTCCGGGTAGAGGTTTGGGAGGAAAGGGGAAGCTGTTGAGAAAGTAAAGTAAAGAGTGTAAAGTTGAAGAATACACGACGAAACAAGTACATTTTCGGGAATGTAGGCAACACTAATGAGAATGTATCAAGATCGAAAAAGGGTCAAAGTTCCTAGAAGAGAACTAACTGGTGGGGAGAGTTTCGAATGCATTGGAGGGAATGAATGGAGCGTTCCGGGGGAAGAAAGGAGATGCTTGAATAGGGAAAGGTCGGTCTTCCTGGGTTCCGTTCCTCGGGTCGCAATCCACTGAGCACGCAAGCGCTGTTCGAGACAATCAGCGATGTGTGCGTTCGTTCGCGCGGAGCGTCTCCGGCACTTAATTGGCGGTTGCCAAGGGTGTTCCCCGGGGTTTCGTCGTATGCGGCGAACGTGACGGGCTTTCCAGAAACGCCCAGCATTTTCTCGAAAGTTCTCCCGGGCGCGATTATCGCCCCAGGTTGGTGGCGCTAATTCCGGGTTCGAAAGAGGTTCCTCTCGAGCCACGTATAAATCTTGTGGAGATGGGGTGCTTCCGGTTTTCCTGGCATGATGACACCGGGATGCTTTGGTACAGTTCTTAGCACTGATCACACTTTAGGGAAAAGGGGAGAGGGTACTTCGTTGTCGGCGATCTTTCTCACTGCCACGTTGAAACGGCCCGTGCGAGTTGAAGATGACCTGCGTTCCAGCAGGCGTCACTGGGTTAGAAAATAAACAAGGCGTATTGGCGACTCGATGTTCTTCCGTGGCCGCTTGGCGATACTCGAGCATGGAAAAGTTTGATAACAGAGTGTATTTGACGCGACTGAGAGTAATGTGTGCTGCTTGTCGATGTAACGGTAGGAAAAGGCTTTAAGAAAACACGAGCATTCGCATGGCGCACTTGAGCGCACATATATGTAAACGTGCTCAAATTCGCAAGACGCACACACACAGTCGCGGTCATCGTCACTAGGAACTGGTGCACATACAGAGGCCGTGCGCCAGCGCGGGAGAAGCTTCCTTGCAAACGATGGGACGATCTCCCCGCAAAGTTCTGGAACTCGTTCGGTCACGTTAGGATCCGCATGCTCCCTTCTCTCATAATTAAGATAACGTCGGCGCTGTTCCGAAACAATGTGATGGTTTGCTGAGACGATACTCTATACTTGTTGTCATTTCACGGATAAAAAATCAAGGTTCGCGAATGCGTCACGTAGTTTTTATAAGATTTTGTTATCGTAAGCAACAACGTTTTTTTTTATTATTTTGTGCTGGAATGGTGAACATTTTGATTAAATAAGTGATAATGGATCCTAAAACGCATGCAACTATTATAATTTACCACGTAACGTTATGGGAGGAGCCTCTATTTTTTATTATGGTTGTTGATGTGGAAATGATTATTGGCTACTCCTTAACTCTATTCACGACTCCAGCAAAACGGACACCACCAAGCGGGAAAACCGGGAACCAGCCGGAGCACGTCGCTTTGCGCCCCTCCGCGTCTCTGGTGGCTTTTGCGAACACGTGTTGTCGGCGCGGTGGCGAACAATGTAATTTGACGGAGGTCCGAAAATTTAAGTTTGCTTGAGTGTTCATTAGTGTGGTGAAGCCTCAGTAGATTGTTTCTTTGCATCACCTGTTTCAAAGCCCGTTTACTCCACAACACAAGGTCGCGTGCTTTCGATTTCTTGGATGAAGAGGAATCACGGAAAAACGTTTTGATTTCTTGTCTGTCTCGAATCACATTGAAAGTGACGACTACTTGGTAACTGATAAGTGGTTTCTTTATAAGGATGTAGAACAGTGGACTGAGGGTGACAGACGAGGTGTTTCACTGGAGGGAGCACCAATGTTGCAGTCAAGTGAATGGGAAGGTTCGATAGCTGCCTTTCCTGAGTTTGGTTGTGTTCGATTAGCTTCAAGTTTGAGCCATCCACGCCAATCGGTGCGTTGGCTATTCATCTTGACTGCTTTTCGCCGAAAAAGCCTCTGGACTACACTGAAGGAGTTGGGCTGATTTCGCAATTACTTGATTCAGGAAAACCTGCTCGCTGCATACGATTAATGAGGGATATTGTCTGCTTTCAAAAGGTGTGGGACGCGTCTCGGAAAGTTAGAAGCTGTCACGGCATTATGATCTATCACGCCTCCAATATTTATTTTATACCCCCGTCGAAGTCAGCAGCAATATACGTCTACATTGCTCAGGTTGACCAGCCACAAAAGATACTCATTTTCTCCGTTCAGGATTCGAAGTAAACTTCAATGCGGAGAGGTTCTGCGTGAATCTCCGAAGAAGACTCTCTTCAGTTTGTCCGCATCCGTCTCCGTGCCACCGGCTAGAACCATTTGGCTGATTTTAAGTAGTATCTCTCTGTCTGTCAAATATACTTTTATTCAGCAGTTCACTTAATAGCTAGTCAACTAAGCTCATATTTACACCCGAAGAATATACTAATATCGCTTTAGTGGGACATATATTACGTAATATAATACATAACCCGCATATTCGTCAAAATGACTTCTCCATTGCTACTAAAACCTGAATTGAAATACGAGTATCAGCTGCTTAGTTGGGCGCCAGCGGGTTAACATGCTCCTCGGCTCAAGAAGCGCTTGCTTAATTTTCGTAATTTTCCTGCAGCCTGTGTTGTTGACCGAGCAGCTGACTGGAGCTGTTTCTTAAACGCGGATACGCACAAAAGCTCGATTTCGCGGACAGATAAGTCGCATTGTCGAGGCATGCGAGTTAGCTGAAAATTCCTCTCGGTGGAACAATTCTGTAGTCATCACCGCTTTACTTAGCTGATCAAAACTGATTAGAGTCTATTACCGTTTCTCCGGAGCCCATAGTTTCGGTTTTGAACGAAACCTCCGAAACAGAAGTTTGACGTGAAAAGAACAAAAACCACCGGGAAAACGAAACTATGCTCTACAAGTTTACGTGGACCGCGGCTACACTTAACCGTCGCTGTTCAAATACCTATAAAATTTGGCAGTAAGCAGAAGAAAACCTGTTAAATTGAATGCGCCACCTGTTCAGGCGGCCCGGCAGAGCCGACGCGACCTGGACCCAGCCGCCATGTTTGTTTGGTAATGGCGCCCCCTATAGGTCGCTGGAGTCGCGATTTACCTAAAGTCTGTTGCAGCATACCACCTGACGAAGAATCTCCGCCTTCGAGAGCGCTCATTGTCTTCAGTCGTACTCTGGCTGCGCTTTAGCCTAAGTGTTATAGAAGGTACAAAGCTCGTGCTCGACTAGGCGGAGCTTGTAATGCAGATCATGTGTTGCAACAGGCTATACTATACGTTTGTGACGGCGCATCAAAGTGGTGGCTCTTGCTCTGGAACAGAGCACGACTGCACGCCTTAATCTTGCGAAAGCAAGTTTTTGTGAATACGTAAAGCACACCGCTCCCGTGGGTTATCGCACTTGTTTATAAACCATCGCGTTGGGGGAAAAGCTCCGGTTTTGACGGCAATTCAGTCATGGACGGCACCGAAACGGCTGGCCGCCTAAGTTTCCCGGGACTGTCTTTGTCCGTCAGTGCTCACTCTGAGAAGATGAAAGTTCTATTTCCCCAAGAAAGCAGAAGTCAGTATTTTGTTGTTTGTGTGTATTGTATTAACAATAAAAATTCTTGAGGTACGCCTAAGCACTTCTTATGAGTTGTGAATGCGAAAGCACGCACGCGCTCTTCGCTCCCTTCTTTAATCTGCAGCTTACAATGCGCTGGCCTTGGGCGTGGAACGGTGGGGGCGCTGCCTCGCGGACACGCAGCGCCATCGGGTGAGCGATCGTTCAAACTGTCGTGCGCCTTGCGGCGCGAGGAAGGAACAGAGAGCAACGTAGTTCACAGCAGAACGAACCCCTTGGTTTATTCCATGCGCCGTATATATTGCTATCCGCCGTACAACCGATAAGGGACGAGCGAACGCTGTGATCAGTGATAACACAACAGTGTGATAACACAGTCAGGATGACACCACACAAACTGACGCGCAGTGGCCAATGGGAGCCTCGTCGACGCGCGCCAGCCAATGGGACCGAAGCGTAAAAGGTACTGTTGACTATACTTACGCGTGGTTTCATTAAGGTGCCGTTTTGCATGGTTTCAAAGCTGATGACGACGGCTCGCTCCATGAGACAGTTAATGCTTTCGCATTAAAACATGAATTGATGCTGGAGGCAAATTTGTAGATATCACAAGGGTGATTATTTATGAATGCGATAGCATTTATCGTTGCACACACGGACAGGTGTTCGGTTCCCCACTAAATTTAGCGGGGAACCTGAATTAATGCATAGGTCACGTGAAGTCAGTAGCCTGCTAAATTTAGCGGGGAACCCGATTTGGTGTATAGGTCAGGTGAAGTCAATTATTCGCTAAATTTAGAGGGGAACCTGATTCCGCTAAATTTAGTGGGGAACCTGAATTGGTGCGTAGGTCACGTGAAGTAAATTTTTAACTAAATAGCGGGGAATCTGATTTTGCTAAATTTAACGGGGAACTTGAATTGGTACATAGGTCACGTGGTCAATTTTCCGCTAAATGTAGCGGAAAATTTACTACATTAGAGGCGACATACGTAGGCAGTAATCTGTGATGAATAGCGTAATAATGCTATCGCATTAAAAACCAATACTGAACGAAATGTTAGCCTCCCAAAAGTACCGGCAGCGTTTTTGCCCTGCTTGGGATGGAAAAGAAAATAACGGAGGAAACACAGGAAGTTAAGGTTAAGGGGAATGTAATAGAAAGAAAAAGAAGACTACGTTTTCTCCTGGGTATAGGATACATAGACAGGAATTTGGCGGGAGTGCGCGAGGCTGTGATACGCACTGATGACTGTGTCATTATAATCCACAATCTGGAAAAGAGCCACAGCAATAATCCATAATTTAGAAGAAGCTACACCCAAGAAGTCAAGTGCTACGACAATGACAACAACAGCGACGAGAAAATCGTCATGATCGCGAACCGCGCGACGCGCCCACGGAAGCCATCCTCCGGGAAATGCACTTACAACATCCCACTTTCTTTAAGTTTCTCCTTCTCCCTCCACTTAAACTGCAGACATCGTTTCTGTCTCTGTTTTCTTTTCTTCTTGGAGAAACTTTTAAACCACGGTGGCGCCCTCGTCGCTGCCGGGGCGTTCCCGACGAGCATGCATTAGCGCTTCTCCGTCGCTGCTCGGTTCTTCCATTCTTTTTTTGCTCCTTCTTCTTCATCTCCTCGGCACAATTTTTCCTCCTTGTTCTGGTAAGGCTCGCGCCCCCCAAAAGTCGAGACGTTTACGCTGCGTCGTTATCGTGTCTAGGGCGTCGTTGATGGCGCGGAAGGGAGGCCGCGGGAAGGAGACGACATTCGCGAACCGTCCGACATTCATCATCCGGGCTCGGCCTCGCCGGTCACGCCGTCGCTCCCCGCGCGAGCCGCCAAGATGGATGCGACAGCGTCTTCTTCCGAGTCCCGCTGCGATTCCGGAACTCGACGACTCGACGTCGTGCTCTACTTCAGTCGAACCTCCCTAAAGAATAGTTCGACGTTTATGCACAGGCACGCTTGCTCACAAGAGTTGCGGGCATCGCGCATGCGCAAAGGCCCCTTTTACAGTGGTATTGTGAATGCCCCTCTCCACGTCGAAATTCAAAAACCCACGTGATCGCGGGGAGAGAGCGATTCGCGCAGCGGATCTATTACTCTCCCCGGGATCACGTAGGTGATAGTTCCGCCGCGCGTTTCGCTCTCTCTCCGTCGCCCTGATCCCTCGCACAACCACGTCATCTATGGAAGACGATCCACCTCCCTCTACCCACTGTACCGCCGCAGCTGAAGTTCTCCGCGCGATAGAAACAGAAAATAAAAACAGCGAAGGACGCGGGATTCCGACTATGACGCAAGAGAGGCAGTGCGTAAGCGCAAAGGCATCGAAGACCTCAATATTCGCGAGGAAGAGGCAAAGAGAAAGCGTGAACGGCGGGCCGAGCTGCGGGAGCCCTAGGCGAACGCTAAGACGGATGATGCGGGACCTTCATGACGTCGTTCCCTTCGTTGCGGCGACCGGCGAACTTTAGAGGACATTCCCAAACAACTTCTTTAGATATTCAAAAAAAAAAAAATACAGATACCGTTGTCAATGGCAGCCCACTTGGTGGGGTCGTTCGCATGTTTTTAGAAAAGATGAGTTTGTAGTGTCATGCGTTCATATGTTGCTTACTGGTTCGGGTCACCACTTGTAGCGCTTTGGGTTGTTCCAGACTCGAAGTCAAAATGGCCTCGAACAATTAGTAAAAACACAAACTTTTTATTTAGTTGAGGTAGTTCCGAAGACGAGGAGCAATCTTCGTAGCCTGGTGCCGCTCTGTTGTGAAGTCCCGTTGTGCAGCCTCCCTGTACAGTCTTCGTAGTCTGGTGCCGCTCTGTTGTGTAGTCTCCTGTGTAGGCTCCCTGGTGATCTTGTGCCGTATTCTCTTCTATCTTCGTGCGTAGGGTTCCCTCGCGGTGGCGTGAACTGGTGAAACCGCGACGCAATGCAGCAATTAGACGCTAGAGCAGTATCCGCAGTGTGATGGTGAGCCATCCGAGTAGTACAGAAAATGAGAGTTCTGGACAATCCCCCGACCTTGACCGTCTCAAAGACCAATACTTTTTAGAGCGCAGCTCTTAGGCGCCCGTTTCTGGCTTGAGCGGCGTCGGCGTCGGTGTCGCCGTCGCCGTCGGCGTTGTCGTCGGCGTAACTGCGCGGTGCATTATGGGTAAATTTCCCCGTTAAATTTAGCGGAAAATTTTCCCCGCTAAATTTAACCGGAAAATTTCCCCGCCAAGTGTAGCGGAAATAATTCCCCACTAAGTTTAGCGAAAAAATTCCCCGCTAAATTTAGCGGGAAAATTTCGCCGCTAAATTTAGCGGAGAGATTTTCTTGCTAAATGGGAGGACAGAAGGAGGGGCATAGCAACCTCTCAATACCTTCTCCTCCTCCTCCTCAAGAGCTGCGCACTAATTCGGCGTTACAGGGGATTGTAAACGTCTTTCATTTTTTAATGTTTTTATTTAAATTATTAATTTTAGCCCCAAATCACGATAATATCATAGGGGGTTGTTTCTACCCCCCTTTCTGACAAAGATATAAGACCATGTCCTGTTCATAAATCGTTCCCAGTATATCTTCTCTCCTCATGTAAACTACACGTTAATACGCGGAACACCGTCGCTTAAAATTTCATTTATTCATACCCTGTTTCACCAGATCCGGTTTCCTACGGACTGTCAGTTTTTTTTAGTTGATTGAGTTCTTCCTGCTCGCTTCAGAGAGTGAACACGATAAGTCCATATTTGAAACAAGCCGTATTAGGTAAAACGTTGTCGATTTAAATAAGACATATTTAAAAAGGCGAAAAGATTTTCCCTTATAAATGGAATTTATAATAAAAGATCTCCCGCTCAAAGGCCTCTATCCTCTGGCTCATGAGACAAAGATAACAAACTTAAAGACGAAAGAAAGGAAACAAATACTCGATGAAATTATTAAAAACGATGACTACAAAAATTTCTACCCTTTTATTCCTTATTTAGCGATGATTTATTCGATAAACCAAAACCAAGAAAAGACTAAAAGAAGATTATAAAGTGTACCGGCGGTCAATCGATTATTCCATTCCCCAAAGACCTGCATAAACAGAATTCAAAAGGACATCGAAATTTCGAAGTGATAACAGAGGCCCTTGAAGGCAATGTATATGATTATGCTATGAGAACCTTGATGAATCCTTGACCATTAATGAATTCCTCGAGTCCATTAAAGACAAGGCCACGCAAAAGATACTCGAAAGTGTAAAATTAAAAACGAAAATTCGTGTAAACATTCGTCTAGATTTTGAAATAGAGGGAGAAGATCAGATCATTTGGTAGAGTATAGTCCTTCCGAATATTGATATCATGGATAGCCTAGATTAGGAAAAAGAGATTGATAATGAGATTCTCATCAAATTTCAAAAACGTGAATTAGAAGGATCTGGTTGAAACTTCTGAAAAGTAATTGAAATAATAATGGCAGTCACTAAATTTCAATCATTGAAAGGGGCAACATGCATCCCTCTACCAAATGACATAAAGGCTAAGAAGGCTGTGATCAATGTTCAGCATAAGGTAAACAAATGTTTTATGTGGGCTGTACCTGTACTCTCAGCATTACACCCAGCAAACGATCTTGTTGATAGAGTTTACGAGTATGAGGATTATAAGAATGAATTACATTTTTGCGGCATTGCATTTCCGGTGTCAGCCAAAGATTATCCTAATTTTCAAAGATAGAATAAAATAAAAATTAATGTGTTTGCCCTCGATGGCACCATAGGTGTACTCTATGATGGGAAGATAACTGATTATAAAAGTACAGTAAACCTCCTATTGCATAAAAACATTATTATTGGATAAACAACCTAAGCAAATTAGCATCACACTCAAAACACAATGGAGAGGTATACACATGAGAACGATGTCTTTATCAAACCACGAAGGAAGATATTCTGAATGACCATAAAGAAATTTGTAAAAAAAAAACGGATTTGGAAAAGTCGTATTACCAGAACCTGGTTATGTTGAATTCAATACGTATTTTCGTAAACTCAGACCTCCGTATGCTATATATGCTGATTTCAAATTGGTTCCTCAGCCAATGAATGAGAATGCAGGGAAAAATACACGATACCAAAATCACATGCCATCCAGTTTTGGAATTTATGTTTTCAGTACTTACAATAATATAAATGTTCCACTGTATGTTTATTGTGGTAAAAATACTGCAAATGTTTTTTTTTGTGAAAAGATTACAAATATTGTTAGGGACATTCATAAATTACTTGGGGTAAACAAAGAAATGATTCATCTAAATAAGAAAGAACGAGAAATACACGATAATGCCCACGAATTCTACATATTGCCGCGCGCGCAGCTTGCCAAGTAGGCAGCGCACGCGTGGCCTAACGGTTATAGCGCCTGCCTCCCACGTGAAAAGCCAGTGTTCGATTCCTGGCCGCGGGGACGCCTTTTTTGTTGACATCTAATGTGATGTTCTAGTAAATTCGAGAACCGCCTTGCTAATTCGAGGTTAGAATGTTCTACGAACCGAACCTTCCACGCCGAATGTTCCGGAAGCCCACGCGTGCACAAAAGGGCTCCGCCTGGCACGCCGAGTCAGTTTCCGCCCCAGCGTTCGATCTTGCTGCTTCGCCGCCTTCGACGCCCACGACGCTCTGTTATTATCTTCTGTTTTATTTTTACTTTTGGGCACAAGTTCGCCCCATTAAACGTTCAGTTTATTCAGTCATTCGCCGCCTCATCACTTGTCATTCGTGACAATATGACTAAAACTATTCAAGGATAATAAAGTATACGATCACGATCAGTGGAATGAAAAATATAGAGGCCCGAAGTGTAACACTTGTAATATAAATTATCACGCCTCAAGGTTCATTCCAGGCTAGCTCAAATTTATCTACATATTGTATACAACTTTTTGGTTTTTCATAGTTTTCTTTTAATTTTTCATGGCTTTCTTTCAACTTTTTAATGGTTTTCTTTTAAATTCTTAGATTTTTTATTGTTTACTTCATTTTGATTCTCCAATGTCATAAGATTGAAGAGCATCAAGGTCTTCACTGGGATTCTCAACATTGACTTGCCTTTTGTTTTTCATATCATAATTTCATTGATCTTCTAATCGAAATCTAATCCTCGAATCTCCTATAATTCCTGTAATGTTTGTCTTTAAAACCCAGTATCTCGTTCCATATATTTAAGTAAAATATTTGTTATCAAAATTTATCCTATACTAATTTTTCACTTTATCAAAAGAATAAACAATTATATTTATGTTGTGTTATAGGGGTGTAAACCATTTGAAAATTCATGTAACGCAAATTCACTTTTAAATGTTGTCATATCACTTTTATCTTTAAATCGAAACAAAGTGATATAGTTACAATTCCTCTTTAATACCAGTGATATACTATGTAAATCATGACCGATAAATACGATTAAGCATTTCTTCTTTCTTCACACTGTAAAAAAATCTAAAACATTTTTCCAATTAAAAAAAAGCTTGGAAAAAACATTTTTTTTAAAACGCTGAAAATAAAATGGCGCGCAACCTTCTGCTTCTGTGTTACCACTCAAAAATCTCCACACTGCTCAAAGAGAACAACGAGAGAACGTGGAAGCGAATTTCCAAAATCAACTTCCTGGACCACTTCGTGCTTCCTGAAACTAGCGACGTCCTGAGTGGCGCCGACTGGCTGTCTAGACTGCTAGAAATAAATGGTGGCGCTCTTAGAGCGGCAGAATCACCTAAAAAAAATGTTGTCTTTCCTATGAAATGGTCTTATCCGTGTGTTCTGCACTTTAAAAAAAAAGAGTCTATATAGTCCTCCCTAAAGGGAGGAACTCTCTTGTAAGCTATGTTCCTTCAGAGAGGGAGAAACTTTTGTTCCTGAAAGCAGGGAGAGCAAAGTTCCTCCGTCGTCTGCATCTCCTTATGGTGGCCCCGAATCGAAGAAATTGAGGTCAATAAGGCTTAAAAAGGACTCTAAATGTATTGTCCGGGGAAAGGAGGAGCAGCATATAAGAACATAACATAAGCTTTCCGCGAACTGTATTTATTGCCGAAGCCAGCTTCCCCGTAGGTAAAGAAACTGGCGTTTCGCAAGCAGTCATTCCGTTTTCTCGTCATCAGTACTGCGATCTTCAACGGAGACAACCGACACCCAGTCACTCTGCGCGCTTCACGTCTTACGTCTTGCTGCTCCTCGAGCCGCAATAGGCCACTTTCAAAAATCCCTCCATGCAACACTTCGCGCTTTGCACGCTGGGAACCAGTTGGCTACGGAGCGGAGTGGCACGGTTTCGGTTTCGATCAGACAGCCGCTGTCTGTACTCCTGCAGCCAAGCACGTGAACTTCCAAGCCTGCATAACTTTTCCTCACGCGCATGCGAACGTGCTTGCACGACAGGGGCACCAGCTAGCGACGTTCCAATCCATATTTCTACATTTGCCTACCTTTGTCCAAAATCCGGCACATCAGGAACCACAAAACTATGCCAAGTTTTTTTTCCGGTATCTTCTGGCAACGCCGACAGTACTGTACACCTGTAGGAAGCCGCAGCAATGAAAACGCAAGCAGCCTGTTCCGTTACGACACGATGATCATGAAATCTGACACTGAAACCAAAACTGAGTGGCCAGCTGGTACCCAGAATTCATTTCGTGCCACCGTGCCACCAAAGGCGCTTTGATTCAGGAAAAGGTCTATTCCTTCGTCAGTGCCGCACATCACGGAGGAGTGGTAAACAATTCGCGAAAATAAAAGCCGCTCTCAAAAGAGCAAATTCGAAGCCGCCTCTTAGGTTATTGTCGGACGGTCAGCAGAAAATATCGCGGAGTGTGAAAGAAGGTTAAATTGCTCGCCACCAGATGGCAGTGTCAAGGAGAGTAATTGCAAGTAGCTAGGCTAGGTGGCACTAGGTAGCGCTTAAGTCATGGTTCTTAAAATTATTTATATTTACGCCACCACTGTGTTCGGGCACCTTGATCACAAACATCTGTATACATTACGCGTTCCACAACCATCAGCTGAACATATACAAATTGTACATACACATACACAGCACATACAAACATAAACGTGAACATCCTCTAACGTTGACTACCCTGCTAACTAGCTTCGAACTCTGCGCTTCCGCCTTTTATACTCGTCGGTTTGAAGGTACGAATTTCCTCGGTGAGCACCTAAGAAATAAATAATATTCCCAGCATGTGGATTTTTTCTCGGTAATGCCATACCCCCGAAGATATTTTGAATGGCCAAGGAAGTGAATCTCTTAATAAAAAGTAGACGCTCATGCCGTAATTATTTGTGCAAACTGATAAAGCAAGCCGCTCCGCTGCGGTTCCAAGCCATCTGTTGGCTTCGCCGCAAGGCACGTCGTAGAATGGCGCGAAAGGGCCAGTTTTTCTATCGTAGTATTTGTTTTTGTTTCGCGCTGTTCCCTTGTGGCTGCAATTGTCGTCTTAAATTAATCTCTGTACAGGGCTGATTCAGTGAACAAAAGGTTAGGACGCAAACGAGCTGGTGGTGGTCAAACATTTCACTAAAAACCCCGAGACTGGGACTAGAAGGAACGGACAAACACAAAGTCTCAAACACAGCTGAAATTTATTCGCCAACGAAAGGGCTTATATAGGCATCAAATCCTACACAAAACACTAGAGACGAGAGAGAGAGAGAGAGAGAGAGAGAGAGGAAAAATGGGGAATCCCGTGCCACAAACAGTACAACAAAACAACCTTTACAATAGAACTGAGAAACAGTGACCTTCTTTATACAAAAAAAAAAGCAAAGCACCTTTACAATAGAACTGAGATGCAGTGACCTCCTTTATACAATAAAAACAAAAATACTTTTTTTCAACATTGTTTACATCAGCAGTGCCCTTAAGAAACCCAAACAGAAAGACGTTTCAAGAATCACTCGAAACGTACACTTTTCTGGCGAAAGCCGGAACACTAGAACAGGAAGGACGCAACGAATCAAACGAGCAGGAATCCAACACAAAGCGAACTGATCTTGATAATACTTAAAATCGGACAAAAGCAACCAAAACCTCCTAGTCCGCAACAAAACACTTGACCTAACACGCCAAGGTATCAAATTTGTAGCAACTTTTCTGTTCTGTATCCAATGTGAGGGATGGCTTATTTACCGCATTCCCATGATTCATGATTGTTATAGATTCTTTTATCAAACGTTTCCGGTCATCTTTTTTTGTTAGGACGATTGTGGTTGAGTCCCAGTTAGGTAAACAATTATTGGATTCAACTACATGTTTTGACAGTTCCGAAAATGGATCTTTGTTTTTGACACAACGTTTGTGTTCGCTGAGACGATCGTTTATACAGCGCTTGGTCTGTCCCATGTAGCATAATCCGCAATCAAACGGGATCCTATATATTACTCCGGACAAGCAACTTAGGTGGAAGTGATGTTTCATGGTCAGAGAAATAGCTTTTCGACCAACCGGAATGCAGTCAAAGCCGCGGCTTACGGCAGGTGTTGAGAACGGAGCTACGCCGTGGTGAGCTTGAAATACAAGAAGTCTATTAAAGAAAGCGCGAAGATTTATATTCTGCCATTGAAACCTGTGATGCTAACATTGTTGTACTGACTGAGACGTGACACTCGGCAAAAATAAAGATATAGAGGTTCTTCCTTGGACAAATACATTTTAACGCTTTTCGTCTTCATAGGAAGGAACGAAGTTGTGGTGGAGTCTTCATTGGAGTGAGTAATAGTATACCATCCTTCGTTGTCAATATTATCAATTCTCTTGAAATAATTTGGGTGTGTATTACCGTTAAACATTCAAACTTTCTACTGGGATGCTGTTATCGCCCACCATCTTATGCTTCCGACTTTTCTGAAAAATTGCATGATGCACTGAATTCAATTACAACGCGAATTCCAAATACACCTGTGCTACTGATGGGTAATTTTTGATTACACTAACATTATTCAGAGCCCAAGTGGTGCCTTGTCTGATTCATTGTCAGTTGACTGTGCCAAGTTTTTAGAAGTGTTTTCCGATTTTCATTTGCTTAAGTAGTTCAAACCCACCAAGGATAACGGGTACTACATCTAACAGTTTAGATCTTATCCTAACTATTGTGCCCAACTTTATCGGTTCAATCAATTAACTTCCAGGCCTCAGTGATTACTTATTATTGCATTTTACCGGGTGTGTTCCGTTAAGTTGTGTCAACAATCAAAATAAATTTATTCGAGATTATAGCAAAGCCAATTTCGGTGCACTTAACATTGAATTTGACAATTTCTTAGATGCAGTTTTCGAGATGTTCTAGAGCTGTCTGTCGAGACCAGTTGGACACTTTAAAGAAAAGGTGAATTCACATACTGAAAAATATATACCACTAAAAACCATAATCTCAAATCCTAATTATTTCTGGTTTAACAGAGCGCTCCTCAGGTTGTCCAACAAAAGAAACGCTTATTTAGAGCCGCCAGGCTCATATCGGGCCCTGTCCGATGGCAGGATTATTTAGGAGCTGCTGAGTGTTAAAAAAATGCGGCTCAAAATGCTAAGCTTACTTTCCGTTTTCACCCTCTGCCAGTCATGTTAAGAAATAGTACAGTCAGTTTTGGAACGTAATGTCTCAGCGTGATAAACTCCCCATTACCTCACTTATAACACCTGACGGGAGTTTGATTGATGAGTCACTTTATGCTGCAGTGTTTCAGGAAGTTTTTATGAAGTCGTTTTCTAACACGCCTAAAATGCCACTCACACCTATCATTCTGATTATTTTCCGTTAATGGATCCGGTCATGATTAGTCGTGATGGAGGTTTTAAAAATCCTAAATGGTCTGAAGCTGTCTTCGGCAACTGGAATAGATGAAATTAACTCAACCTTCTTCAAAGCTACAAGTCAGAACTCTTCCCTGATTCTTACACATATCTTTCAACAATCCCTTGACACTTCATTTCTGCCTAGCGCCTGGCAAATTGGTGAAGCAATTCCCTTGCACAAATCTGGTCATAAGCACTCTCCCATACAATTAAGTAGAGGCCAATCTCACTAACCAGCCAGTGTTCCCTGTAGATTATTTGAACATGTAATTTATACACAACTCGTTAACTTCCTGGAAACAAATTTGTTCTTTTTACCAGTCCAACATGGTTTTAGGGAATAGAAAATGGAGAGAAAATGTGAAACACAACTCTTCTCTATCACCAGCGATTTTCATACCGCTCTTGATCAGGGATCTCAGGCGGACTGCATCTTTTTAAGATTTTCAAAAGCTTTCTACAAGGTGTCACATAAACGTTTATTGCTTAAGCTAAGTAAACTTAACATTAACTCTTGCGTGTCCAATTCGATTTTCTAGAGCGCAGCTCTTACGCGCCGTTTCCGGCTTGAGCGGCGTCGGCGTAGCCGTGAGGTCACGTGAGCCCCCTGAGGTCACGCGACCCTCCTGACGTCACGTGACCTCACGGGGGCCAGGCCACGTGGCCCCTGTGGCGGAGTAGCAGGCAGGATGATGAGGTGAGGAGGGATGAGGTGTACCCTCCCCTCATACCCTTCGATCCTCCTCCTCAAGAGCTGCGCTCTAATTCGGCGTTACAGGGTTGTAAACGGCGTTAATTTTTTCATTTTAACCAATCGCCCTCAACTTGTAACGTTTGATAGCGCTAACTTCACTCTCGCATCCGTCTCTTCTGGGGTACCTCAGGGGTCCGTCTTAGGTCCCCCATTTTTAGAGCAGCGCCCGTTTCGCTTGAGCAGCGTCAGCATCGCCGTCGCCGTCGCCGTCGGCGGAACCGCGCGTTGCATTATGGGACGTTTTCCATAATGACGTCACGCGTTACGTCAGGTGTGACGTCCCGAGTGACGTCAGAAAGGTCACGAGTGACGTCACCCTCACGACGTCAAACGGCGCTTAAATTTGGCGGAAAATATTTTTCAGCTAAACTTAGCGGGGAACTTTTTCCACTAAATTTAGTGGAAAAAAATTACCCGCTGAATTTGGCGGAAAAAGTTCTCCGCTAAATTTAACGGAAAAGTTGGCGGAGTAATTTCACCGCTAAATCGAACGGAAAAAGATTGCCCGGTGAATTTGGCAGAAAAAGTTTCCCGCTAAATTCAGCGGGAACATTTCCCGCTAAATTACCCCGCTAAATTTAGCTGAAATATTTTCCGCTAAGCTTAGCGGGGAAAGTTTTTCCGCCAAATTTAGCCGGGCAACTGTTTTGCCGCTAAATTTTGCCCAGAAATTTTTCCGCCAAATTTAGCGAGGGCATTTTCCCGCTGAACGTAGCGGGGAAACTTTTTCGCCAAATATAGCGGAGAAATATTTCCGCCATACTTAGCGGGGAAATGTCACCGGTAAATTTAGCGAGGGAATTTATTGGGAGATCGTTCCACAATTTTATGGTAAAGTTTCTTCCGTACCCGCTCCCTCCCCTCCAGATGTTTACATTCCCTGTGATGCCGAGTCAGAGCTGCGCTCTAATTCGGCATCACAGGGACTTGTAAACGTCTTTCATTTGTTTTCTTGTGTGTTAATGACTGGCAGATTCTGTGTTTCTTCTTCAATCAAACTCTTTGCTGGTGACTGGGCTATTTACCGTGTTATATCCAGCGACTCCGACTGACAAAAGCTGCAACATGATTTTGATTCGATTTTGCAATGGTGTGAACTCGGGCCAATGCAGCTTAATATTATCAAATGAAAAACGATCCGCATAACGCGTAAAGCGAAATTTCTCTGCTGCTTATAACCTGTATCACACTTCCTTACAGCTAATCAAGCCCAGATACAAGTATCTGGGCTTGATTATAACGGCCGAACTTTCCTGACAGCTGCATGTTAATTACGTGGATGACAATGCTAATCGGATGCTTGGCTCTCTGAAATGTAACTGTCACCTAGCTCCTTCATCATTAAAGCTTTTCGTCTCTATAAAACGCTTATGCGATCTAGACCTCGAGTCTGCAGCCTCCATCTGGGATTCCTATACAAATTTTTTTACTGACTCGCTTAAGGCAGTTTAGAACAGTTCCGGAGGTTTTACACTAGCCAATTATAATTACCCTGCACCTGTCAGATCAATGAAAAATAGCTTACTACTTCCAAGTCTCGCACATCATCGTAGAATCCCTCGCATTTGCACTTTTCATAGGGTCTACCACCATGATTCCCAACTCAATGCACTCAATGCACCATGGTTTGTCTCCGCACGCATTGATCATCGTCACAAAGTCGGTGTCCCGTTTCGCCACCCAAATTCTTTTTTTTTTTGCATCATTCATTCCTAAAACTTCCAATGATTGGAGTCGTTCCCCTGCCTCACTAATATCAATTGATCGACTACACTCATTTTGTACTAGTCTAGCTAACTACCAGTTCCCTTCTGTTTGAGTATTTATGTTGTTCCTATTGTGCTTCATTTTTTGCATATTTTATTTCCCACTCCCTTTGTAGTACCCCAGGACCTTGATGGTAAAATAAATAAATAAAATAAAACTTCTAGCGCCCATCCTAGCGCGCCTCTCTTCAGGAATCGTAGTATATTTAAACAGCAAAATAAAGGATCGCTTTTTTTTTGTCGACTTTACCTACCTTCTTCTTTTGATGCTGGAATTCTCAACTCTAAATACTAAATACTATGCGTACTTTCCGTCCTATTTCAAGCCTTTCAGCCCTTCCCGTAAAGCGTAGTAGCTCTGTGAGGAGGGGATGTGCGTCACCTTATATGAACTTGTCCTGGCCTACAGACGGAGCGCATTCACCTACTTACACCTGCACGTCTCCGGAACAGTGCACCCACCGAGCTACCAGAAGTGGCTGCATGACAACAAAAAACACAAAACATTGCTTCAATTCATTCATACCACGGGCATTGTAGCATAAATATATATCATTTATGCCTCAAAGCGACCCCTCCACGTAATAATAATTTAAAAAATAGACCAGCGTTTAACATTATTATCTGCAGGTCGATCGATTGCACCGTAATCCCTCAAGCGGTCTTAAACTCTTTAATGTAAAGCAGAATGCCAACCTGCGACAGTTTACGTCATCTCATCTTGCTTTTACATCACTGATACGCGAACACACGGTCACATCGGCGACAATTCCAATTTTTGTTCACAACGCACAACACTGCCATTGCGATGTTGCTGACACGCAGAAATACAGAACCACGTTGATAGTTGATAATAATAAATAATAATAATAATAATAATAATAATAATAATAATAATAATAATAATAATAATAATAATAATAATAATAATAATCAAGAATCAAGAATAATTTGCATTAGGTGTCCAGGAACGACCGTGCGGTCCTGGTACTGGCACACCGAAACTTACACGCTACAAAAAAGTGGGGAAAATAGATAAACATAAAAAAACATAAAAACTCAAAGCATTGAATAAAAGATATGATACATATAACGCATGTTGACACAAAGATACGATATACACAACAAGCAAAGAACGGAACACAGGGCCCAAACGCAGGGTAGAAGACTACCAGAAAAACGAATATACCTTATTAAAATAATATATAATAACATCGCAATCACGACAGGTTCAGCGAGACTCATACAAGACTCTGAGAGATCTGACAAATTCAGTCACACAAACAAATATCAAGATCACTTGCAATGCCATTATATGCCCGCCACATGCGAAACATGTGGTCCGGGATATTTAACGTAATAATAATAATAATAACTTTATTCACAAATATAGCATTCATACATTTCGCTCAGTTTCAAAAAGGCACTTGCGTTCTTGTGCGTGAGTACACAGTCCAGCATAAATTTAACAAATCGGAAGTACTGACCTTACACAAAAATAAATCGGTTCTACTGATAAAAGTTCTAGTTATGTAGGACTCCAAATGAAGTAGAATAAAAACAAGCATAAACTAGTATACATGCATAAAATTCATGCCAGTAAACATTAAATGAAATTATCTATTTTTACACAATAATAATTACCATAGATTTCGCAAGACCACAAAGAACAAAGAACAATCAACCCTCGCGCTTAAAAGCATGCGAATACAAAACAGGCGTGAAGGGAATAGCAATAAAGGTAACTTCAGGCGTTAAAAAGGAGAGCAACATTAATCTGGTACTCATGCATAAAACCTTAGGGACGTCAAAAGGCACGAGTCTGAGAACTATATATTGATCATTTGGCATACTACTTCATTTATGCATTTCTTTTTAATTTGTACTGAGGATGGTAGATTAAGTAATCTAGCAGGGAGATTATTATTAAGATAAGTTGGTATATTATACTTCCTCAACCTCTTATCATAATTGGTATATATTCACGGTATGTCAAATCTGTTTGTGTGTCTTAGTTGTTTTTGTTTGGTGGATGTTATTTTGAAATCGCGCGTGAAGTAATATTTTGTGAGCACAATGCATTGATTGTCGACAAAAAGCGACAATGTTTTGACTGTCGGTAGACACTCGGCGCCAGGAAACAGAACCGAACGCAGCACAGAAGACACGCAGGCGCCCTGCAGAAAAACCTGCTTGTCTTGGACGCCGTTTCAGCGATTTCCATAACGTCATCAACGTCGTCACGTCGTTCCGTAATCCAGAGATGGCCATCTTAGCCCAGTGCTACGTCGCTGCTGGCACTGCTCCGAAACTTCGCTGTTTCTAGAGGCTTCGTTTGCTCGTTTGACAAAATTAGCGGTAAAAACGTCAATGCAACCGACATGTTCTGCATGTTTGGACTGGGAGACAAAGTTACAGGCGGAATTCTCTGCCGCTGAAGCTTGATCAACTCAACAACGTTTATTAAACAACTCGCCTGACGTGCTCGAAAAACGAAACCGACAGAGGATGAAGCGGGAGGGCGAACCTTTCCTCCCGTCTGACTGGAGAAGGAGAAACAACGTCTGGTTCCTCCCATCTTCTCGTGTCCGCTTGGGGGCGCGTCAGTAGAAGGGAGGAAAACGCGCCGTTGCTTCCTTTTTACTCGTTTTGTTTTTATAGTGTGGTTGTTACGGCGGAAATACAATGCACCCTGTCGATTTTTAGTCCAGATTTTAGTGTGCATTGACGGTGTAAAGGATGTGCGCTGAATGCTCATTGTGTATATGGAGAGCGTACTGATTGTTCCCTTAGTGTGCAGTGAGTCTATACAGATAGTACAGCGTATATACAGTGTGTACTGAGCGTAGGTGTGGACACCACGCGCATCGCAGATACCAGACAAAGTCATCTCCTCGCCTTGGTTTCAAGTGGCGCCACCAGATGGCTCCTTGATATGCGGCTAATGGCAGCCTGGCACGGGCCCGGTTTCCCATGCTTCTCTATAAGAGACATGCTTGTTTTTGAAGTCGTCTTTTTGTGGGTGCGTCACGTCACGTAGAATTTGACACTTGAGCTACGCGTGTTGCTTAGACACTACTTAGTCACTGACCACAGTTTCGTCCCTTAAGGGCGCACATAAAGGTTTTATGGACACGTTGAAGAGGAGACACCTCTGGCGCGGTGTTCAAGCCAGCGTCTGTAAAGGTCAGAAACACTCAAAAGCATGAGAGCGGAAATATCGCGCGCCCAGGTGCCATGGGAACAAGACACCTTTTTGTTTTGTTTATTTTTTTATTTTTTTTAGTTGTGTTGTCTGGACGGCGGAGACGCTGTCGGCTAAGGCTACTGGGCGCGCGACAATAGGACTTTATCTGGTCGATCCCGTCGCAGCATTCGCCGTGCTGTTTTTACTCACCTATATACATCTTACACCGCTGTTTCCACTGGTTGTATACGGAGTGCGTACTGAGTGTGTTTTATCCCCCGAGTGTGCCATGGGTGTCGACTGAGTGTATACGAACTGCACGCTGAATCTGCCCCGAGTTCCCACTGAGTGTGCACTGGGTGTTCATTATGTGTATACGGGATGCGCACTGAACGCACCCTGACTGCGTGCTGAAGGGACCATTCTCTCTCCCCGCCATTCTCCAGTGATCCCGAGCGGCGAGGTCGCGGAGGCTTCGGCGATTCCCGTGGGCTGCAGCAGCGCGTTCGAAACTTTCGAAACTTCGGCGAGGACCGAGCGGCTCAGTTCCAGGGCCGTCCCGATGGATAAGGACGGCTCGGCCCAGACGGCCTACCGCACCGGCTACAATGTTATGAGTGAGTGAAAACATCCTCTCTTCCTTTTATTCTCTCTAGGAAAACTCTCAAAAGCCAACGCATATACTCCATTCCAGCGTTTACAAATCATCAGTTCAGCGTCCGATATCTATTGCCTAGCACGCACGCGTTCATCACTTCAGAACGGGATCGAAACACACGCCGCACCCACGAAAGCCGAAATCGGCACCGGCCAGACGCTTTTTTCTAGAATGATTGCAAATCATCGGTCATACTGTTAAAAAGTTTTGTCCATGACATGGGTTATCATATCAGCCTTCTTCAATAGCCCACTAATTTCTACTATAGGGAGCTAGATGGCGTTTAGCTGCTCTTGCAGTTTGGGGCAAGTGAAGTGTTCGGAAGTTCGATGCTTGTCCCGGAAGTCGGGCGTCCACTGGGTTCCTAGTGCATTCAGTCGATGTTTTGGTCCATACCATCTTGTGTCTTGGGTCGGTTGAAGTTGACGTAAATCTCGAGAATCTCAAACTAGAATCTCAAAATGTCTATATCGAATCCCAGGAGACTTCTCGGGTTTGCATGCGCTGTTACTGCGCAACAGACAGCCCCTCTTGAAATGACGGGAACGCATCCAACGCCCCGGATGCTCTTTGAGCTCACTTCCGGGACGAGCCGCTTACTTCCGGTGGCTTTATACCTGTTTTCTGAATGCGCCATATAGCCCACTGGTGGAGACCAGTACACTAGCCGCACGGTCTCAGCGTCCCAAAGAGTGAACACCTTTTTTTCCACTGAGATTTGTTTACGTATCTCAATGACAAAAAAAAAAACGAGTCGCGCATATTTGTTTACTTATTTATTTATTTTAAAATACTATCAGTTCCTTACGGGGCCAGGAGAGGGGTGGGATACAATGAACAGCCCAACAATCACAGTCTGCGCTGTCCTCCGCCGACACAGCCACAAGACAAACCGCAGCACAACAAAAGCAAGGATAGTAAAATTAGACAATGTCCGTTAGCACCGTAGGACATCCCACTTCAACTTGCGTTTGTGCCGGAGAGGACAGCAGCAGCGCCTGAATGAAGAGCGAAAACGGATTCAGTGATCGTGGCATCTCGGTGCCGCCAAGCCCATATGCGATTCTTGTGTGGTAGCGCATGCGCAGTTCGTACCGGTGGGCCCATCGTACCGTATCGGATGTGCAAGAACGGTTCCCTAAAACTCCCTATTGTGAGAGGAGCGTCATACGCGAATGAAACATGCCTCAGATGTCTGCAGAGAGTCTTTTGTATGATGTCGTAGCGATGCGATCGCGGCTTCACTCTTTCAAACTGTGTCGTATCGAAAAAAAGAACGTATTTAGATTTACTTCACTCTCCTTCGTACGAGAAGCCTGATAGATAAGCTAACTGATAATATAAAGTGTACGACAGAATATCACGTTCCAAGTGCCGAAACTACACGAGAACAATAGGAAAGGGGACGAAAACAGGGTGCCTGTTTTCGTCCCATTTCTTATTAGGCTCGTCTAGTTTCGGCAACTTGAACGTAATAATGAACCAACTAGCCCAAACTTCCATTTTTATACCATACAAAAGGAGGGTTTTTGTGACTATGCAGAAATCAATTCGTGATGCGATGAAGCTCCACGTTTTGTTCGCGTTCCGTTCGTCGAATTTAAATACTGCGTTACATCAATGACGTAAAGTTTCTAGGCATCAAACTTTCCCGATAAACAGGTATAAAACAAAGAAAAAAACTTCTTTGCGAGATGATAAATCATCGGAAGTTCTTTGACTGCTAAAATTACTGAATAAGCAGCGGTAAACAGTTCCTTCGTGCGCCAGTGTGCGCTGATATCAGCGTTTTAGTTTTGTTGTTATTGTGGTACTAATTTATTGTGAAAGCGGCAAATTTTTGTGTAAACATTCATTCATTCGTTCATTCATTCATTCATTTGTTTATTTTTGTACTCATGAGCAGGTTATGCCTTAGTAATGATGCTCAGAAATGGATATTACACATTAGGCAGTTATCCTCCCGTAACTGGGAAACACTGGTACGGGCAAGGAGAGATGGGAACAAAATTGATTGAGGGTATTGACAAAAAACAAATTTGATGCTGGTGGTAAAAAGACATTTGAGTAGTTAATTTAATCTCTTTGAATGGAGGGCGTGTCGAATAAATACAGAGTGGATCAAGGCCAGCCTCGAATGAGCGTGTTTAAATACACTATAATAAAACAAGGCTTGAAACATGAATTGTTCCGCCATCAGGTCCAAAGGCCTAAAAACATGTCGCTTCATCTACTTTGTAAATACATATTGGGGGAATACTGCTCCTAATTATACACGACTGTTCAAGATTGAAGGGTCACACCAGCTGTCGGTGGAAGTTGACGACGCCACAACCGAGTTACGTGGCCACTTCCTTGCAACTCCAAAAGCACTAATTGAGCGAGCTCTGGTCGATATCGTCGATAGTAATTCAATATTTTCGAGCGAATGCTTGTTTGCAAGCTGACGCTGACGTTTTGTACGTAACACGTCTTACACCAAGTGTTTCAGCAAACTGCCAGTGTTATAGAAATACTCCCTTCCTTGTCGAACACTATCCCAATGCCAGCAAGAAGTTTGTAGCACAAACAGCGCTAACTCAGAAGAACGAAAAACTCTTGAAGTCGTAACCATTTTACGTATTATTCCCACTTAACCCTCCCCCCCCCTTTCCTTTTGTTTAACAAACAACTCGAGGGCGAAAATGTAGCTGCGTGATTGGCACGTTATCTAAACGGGCTGTGATGTGAATCTCGGGCAACACGCGTGGAGTACTGTGTGGAGTATGACATTCATATCTGAGGGTAGGTGAGTTAGATTGTTCCTCCCGGTGATGGCGGAGGAGGGTTCAGCCCGACCGTCTTGTTCTTGTTGACGGGCACGTTGCCGAGTGATGGGCCGACTCGCTGCTTTTCTTCAGCTATGCACATTTACTTACATAGTTCGAGATATTGCAACTCCCAACTTGGACGACAGTCTCGACTCCTCCAACTTCTCAAGCAAAGCCCCATTCCTGCTCTCGTTCCTCCCTTTAGACATTTGCAGCCCTCTCTTTCTCTCCCTCTCCTTCCCTCTCTCTCTCTTTCTCTGTCTCTCTGTCTCATCGAGGAACAAGTGAATCAGTTTAAATCCCACGTCGGTCATGTGATCTCAACAGACCAGCCACTGGCGAGAACCACCCGCGACCGCCGTTAACCACGGCAACGGTCGAACCCTTCAAAGTTAACTCTGAGCATCCGATCCGAGGCGTCAGACTGGCACCAGCGATGTTTCGTCGTAGTGTCTCCTGCACTGGACTAGCTACGACATAAACAAGAAATTACCAACGGCGCGAGCGTTGGCGGTCCCACGCGCAGATTACTCGAGTGTCGTTCCCTCGGGCAGCCCGCCCTCCGTCTCCCCGATTAAAGCGTTTCTTATGAGGAGGCGCCGCCGCGAGCCCCCGACGCCACCTTCCCGCAGTCACAGGTGCCAATGATACTTTGGAGTGTTATTCTGCACGTGCTTCCGACTTGTCGGTGTCGGTTGTTTCTGTTTGTCACTACAGTGGGACTCGGCCGTTAGAGCAACACTTTGCACGACCACCACCACCACCATCATCATCATCATCATAATAATAATAACAATATTAATTTTATTTATACGTAGAAGGGCGCAGGTGGTGGTGTGCGACGCTGGGCAGATAGGTGAGAACCCTTACGCAGAGCGCCTGCCAGCCTGCCACCACCTGCGGAAAACAATAACATAAACGAAATAGTCACACTTAAAAGACGTCACCACTGTGAAAAGGTTGGGGGGGGGGGGAGGGTGGTGTTGACTATGAGGATGCCTGTGCAGCCCCATACACCCTAGACACTGCTTCTTTGAGTCTGTTCTGTCAGTTGTCAGGGCGATCCGCACATTCAGGGGGAGTGACAAAGACTCTCTAATGGCTGCTGAGCGCCGAAGAACTGTGGCGCGCCGTTCTCCACCGCATCTCTTCGGGTTGTCCGGTTCTCCTCCCGACTCGAACAACTGTGGTGAGGTACGAGCCAGCCAGAGAACCGTCCAGGACGCGGCATGCCAGGCGCACGCGGTACAGAGTGGGAGGAATTACCTCCCACTCTAGAGAAAATGGTCCGAGATTCCCTTCGCTGGACGCTGTCGATGCGATCGATCAAGTGCTGCTGAGCTGGGGACCACACGGAGCAGCAGTACTCGTAAGATGGTAGCACCACTGCATGTGCATAAAGTACGCAGGGCAGCTGACTCGCCGAATTTCGTCACTCGTCCGACAAAGACCAGCATACGCCGGGCCCTGGCAACAACACCGGCGACGAGTGCCGCAAAATCCAGCCTTGGAGTGAACACCACCCTGAGGATGGTTAGCGACTCACAAGGCACCAGGTTGGCATCCATGAGTCTGTATGCAAGGGGGGGGGCGATGTTCCTGTTTCACTGAAACGCCTCGCCCCGCTCTTGTTGGGGCTCAGATGGAGGTGGTGGCCATGCAACCACCTAATGTTTTCAGTTTTATCTCATGGTTTCGCAGCTGAATGGTTCCCATCCAACGAACTGACGCAGTCATAGCGAAACACCTACGCGCAATTTTTCGCGGTGTCCGCTTTGAGCACTGGTACCCCCAGCACGCTCGGTCCAGATTCTCGTACTCGAAGTCTCGAAGCGAAGCCTGCCAAGCCTCGAATTGCTGTACGCATTGGATGTGAAATGACAAATCCAATCCATCACCAGATGAGCTTGCAGCCAACGAGTGTCGTGTCAGAAGAGAGCTAAGCCGCATGGAATAGAATTTAAATTATTTATTTAACAGATAGTTTTGCATTAAGGAAAGCAATAAATGACGTCCGAAAACCCGCTCCGTTGAACCAGTGTCGCCGTATCTCAAGGGCAGATCGACCTGTCGCAGCGTGAGCAATAAACGCTGCTCACACAGTTGCGACCGAGTAGGACGAAGGGAGACCAGACCGGTTTTTAAGCCTCTTGCGACGACGAAGGACCTGCTCCGCAGCAGAGCATCCGCTCCTCCGCCGTCGCAAGAGGCTTAAAAACCGGTCTTGTCTCTCTCGGTCTTACTCGGTTGAAAGTGTGTGAACGGCTCTAACGTCCGGCGTGTTTTTACTTCTCGTCGGCACGCGCTCGAGAGTATGTCCGGCATTCGAGTGAATTCGTTGGTGATACGCGACGAGAGCTTCGATGATTTGCTTGTATCGATATCGGGCGAGTGATTACGTGGGTGTGATTACACGACGAGAGACAGATGCTATTTTAGGGAAAAGCTGGAATAGATGGAGCTAATGAAAGGGTAAAAAGGTAAATGATGGCGCACGTCTTATCGGTTTGAAGCAGCAGCTAGTGTCCTCCTGACATTAGAGATAGAGCAGTCGCACCAACCGCTGGGACAGTAATTAAGGATTTTTTTATCGTTTCGTTTTCTTCTTCGCATTTCTTTTTTATTTGTAAACGTCAAAGATTCAAAACTGTAGAAAAAGAAAAAAAAAAGAGCGTATGCACGCGACATTTCCCCAACAAGGAAACCATTAATATAAAAGTACCGATATCTTCCTGACCTTTTTTGTTTCCAATGTTTTCTCGCTTGGAACCTTTTCTTTCTTCTTTTTTTTTCTCGCTCGGCAAGAGTATGTCTGGGCGTAATGATAACACAAAAACAATCTCCCTACAGGCTTCATAGTTTTTGCCGGTTAAACTCTATCTCAAATTTTGTCTTCATCCCCCTCCCCCCCCCCACCACACACACACATGGTTAGGGAAGGCGTTCACTCCATTTAGCTCAATTTATTCTGCGTCTAAAAAAACGGCCTAGCACACTACAGAACCGCCACATTAATCGGGAGGTGTCACGTAAGAAAGACGAGCGCACAAAAGACATTGGACTTCGGACAAAGAAAAACATATTATATATGTGAATATACTTTCTTATAATCATTTCGAACAAGTAGGGAAACATAAAAAAATTTGAACTCGTCGTTAAAAAACTTTGACTTTAAACATTATAAATATAGAACCCATTCAAAGGCAGTGACTGCTCAGAATTTCGGCATTGTCTGTTCCGTCGAGAAGCTTTAGAATGAGTGGCCTGGTTTTGTTCGTGTTTTTTTGTGTTTAATCAATTCATTCTTTTTATGCCAATTTACATTCAAAATTCCCTGGAATATAAATTTTTGTCACAAGTTTCTAGTGAGAGATTGTCTTCGTCTGAGGTTTCTTTAATCCTTTCTACGATTAGGCGGACAATGCCTTTGAAGGCTTTTTTATACACCTTCAACGCTATGCTCCCAGAGACAGTTAGGCAAATAATACCGTTGAAGGATTTTTAAATTTACTTTACATATGTTCTCACCTTTTCCACTAAAAAAAGGAAGGTGAGTACGGAAGTCTCAGATACGCGTTTTTTTTTTTGTGCAATACACATAGAAAGCTTTAGAAAAAAAAGAAGAACTTGGTGTAACGTTCTATTGTCAATTACAAGTTGAAACACCACCACTAGGTAAGTCATAAAATGATGTCTGCGCTTTTAAATAAAAAAGGCAAACATACAAAAAAAAAAGAAGACACAAGTAGACGTTTTTGCATCAACAATCACTTGCTCGCACGAAATGCCCGTCCTGTGTTTCTCCGACTTTATCCCGTCTATTTTGCGCTTCATGATTATGTGAATCAATCACCTGTTTCACGAGCATTTCAGCGCCCTTCAGATCGCAACTTATAAAGAATCGTGGAACCAGTACATGCCGAGTTATGCACGGGCAGAGTTGGGGTCGCGAGCTAATTGTCCGATTTTTAAAGGCCTTTAACATTAAGGCCGTTTATGTGCCCGTGACACGGTTATAAGACTGTAACCTTTGCCCACCACTTCAACAATAAAAGCAAAAGGAATGAATGCCTTTTTTCTTGTTGCCACTTCATTTTCCCTTCCAACTGTTGACAGTGACTCTTCGCCCCCCTACGTAGAGCTTCCAGTTTTTTTTTAACGTTTCTTTTACCCCTTCCCCCTTCTCCCCTCCCCCCCCCCTTTCCGCCCTCGCTGCGAAATGTCTAAAAGACGCCAGGTCCCTAAACTGTGTGCCGTTCGCTTTTGGTAAAGACGGAACGCATTTGTTTCCCCTTGTTTTTCTTCCCCAAAAAGGAGCGCCCTTCCCCATTTTTGTTTTGTTTGATCGAAGTCAACACAAGACCTAAGAGGGAAGCCACAGTGAAAGGAGAAGAAGGATCACGAACCGAGGGAGACAAAAGAAATGAACTGAATCAGACAGATGGGGACGAAGGGTTCCGACCGCTTTTAATGGGCGTCCCTTCGCAGGCGGACGCCATTTGATGAGCACTCGAGCAAGAGACGAAGAACGCCACGCTTCCCCTTCCACGTTCCCCAATTGCTCTTCCCTTGTGCCCTGTCACTATCAGGCCCGCCACATTAGTTAGACGCTGTTTTCCCGTTTTGCTTCTTCCGTTCTATTGGGAAACAGAACAAGGATAGTTTTAAGATAAAGTAAATAGGAGCCTAACAACAAAGCTTTTTGTGTGTGTGCGTGTGTGACGTGTGTGTGTGGGGGGGGGGGCGTGTGTGTTAACGGATTGGAGCTTGGAGCACTTGGAGCGAAATCTTGCGCTGCGGGACAAAGAGATCCTGGGTTTAATCCCCATCCCGGTCAGTTTCAATCTGGATGAGCATCGCACCGGCGTGTGGTCGTGTATCCCAACTTCACGATGCACGTAAAATCCCCCATGTAGGCCAGCAGTTCGGACTGCGCTTACTCAATTTTTCATCTGTAGGGGAGATACTGGAGTCCCGTTGGGGCTGACTAACCTCCCAGTGTCTCAACATCCACACAACAATATTATTATTTTTCTTGCTTCTCTTCTTTTTCACCCCAAAGCGAAAAACAATATTTGCTTCGGGTTATAAAACCGCGTGGTAAGCTTTCAGAGCTTGATTCAACATCAATCTGGACTCAATTCAGAGATTGATTGATTTAGAGGTTGCTACGACAGGTGAACAGACTATATGTAAACCTTTCGAGATGAGACGTCTGTGCACTGGACTGTTCTTGAGCGCTTGTGGGCTATCAAGGTTACGGTGGGGCGGGAGTTAGAAGAGTACACAGCGAGACGCAGACAGCACGTACAAGCAATTGATTCTTCTGTGTTTCTTTGACAAATAAAACTCTCATCAAAATCACCTGCTTGGTGACAAGGTTTCATCAGGGGTGCCAGTCGAGATGGTAAACGTTTGAGTTTCTCAATAATCTGTTTGAAAAACATTATAACGAAACGTTGATTTTTCGTTCGCGTAAAGTGTGTCGTAGAGTGTAAAAAATTCCATTCAATTAATTTTAGTAAATATAATAAAATTTGCTTACTCCTTAGATAAAATTTTATTCTTATTATTTTGTTATAGAAGACGACATTTTCGTTTTTTTTTATTTATTTATTTGTACCTACATCGCCCAGTGGGCATTACATTGGCGCGATTGGGGGGGGGGCAGAAATTGTAATAAGGCACAGAAACAACAGTCAACAATAAATTATGAAGTTGAACAAGAAAAACACTCGAAAGGAAACGTTCCAAAGACATTACACTAACAAAATAAAAAAAAATGAATTAACAATAGGAAGATTCACAAATGGTTCAGGAAGCACTTTCCAATCATTGATTGTTTGAAAAGAAGAAAGATAAGACTGGGTGGTCATTTTAATTCGAGCAGATTTTGTTAAAAAAAATTCGTAAAAGATGCACTGATACTGTTGTGCAGGTGAGTTATACGGCCAGGGGTTCATTATGTGGCTAATCGTTGCGATAAGTCGGCTAATTAATTAAAATTCGTTAATTAACCTTTAATTAGTGTAAATAAACATATGGCTCCAATTGGAAACTTAGAGAGCGTCATCGAAAACCACCAAATCAACTTTTTTCGAACGACTTGAGCTCGTGGAAACTCGGGGCGCGCCAAAGCTACCATAATTGTGAAGCAGGCGCAAAGCCAGCAGTGGCGGAACGCGGATGATTAGATCATTAATGGCGTTCAGCAACTGTAGCTTTGCGCCTGCTTCACGAGTGGTAACTTTGGCGCGCCCCTGAGTTTCCCACGAGCTTCAAGTCGTTCTAAAAAGAGTTGATTTAGTGGTTTTCGATGACGCTCTAAGTTTCCAATTGGAACCATATGTTTATTTCCACTAATTAAAAGGTTAATTAAAAAAATTTAATTAATTAGCCGACTTATCGCAACGATTAGCCACCCACATAATGTAACCGTATCAGTGCATCTTTTACGGATTTTTTAAAAATAAATCTGTTCGAATTAAAAATGAAGACCCGGTTTATATTAGTTGTGTGTAAGACCTTCAGTTTTTTTTTTTGCAAATAAACTCTTGTACTTTTTCTGTGTTTTTTATTTTACGAGAAACATAATTTGGGGCCATGATATATTTTATATCTCCAGACCAATCTTACTGTAATAAAAATCATAGAAAAAAACGAAGGCATCTTTGTTTTTGTTGTAGGGGTTTCCAACCGAGATTCAGCTTTACTTCAGAGATACTATGGCGGAAATCATAGTACTGGATACATATCTCGCAGCTTGGTTTCGGATTCTTTCGATTTGATTTATACAGTTCTGCGTGCGTGGGTCCCATACAATACAAGTGCTTTTCTTACATCAACAGGACGTAAGAAAAGTACAAGGGCTCTTTTAGCCTGGCTAAAATCTTCCTAAAATTGCGACGAAAAAAAAATTAGCATAGCATTAGCAACACAGAAGTGTAACGTGATTGTTCCACCATAAGTAAGCTAGCCGCCAGGGGCAATCCAAGATAGACTGCCTCCGTGAAAGCTTTAAACTAAGCTTGTTTAATATAAAAGATATCGGAACAGTTTTATGCTTTCTAGTTAACCTAACATGAATACATTTGGATATATAAAGTTACATTTTAAATTTCTCATACCACTCTGAAAGTTTGTTTAAATCACTCTGAAGAGCAATAGCGTCATGGTCACTGAACAAGTTCTTTATGTAACAAAAATCATCTGCGTACAACGTAATATTTGATGAGATTTCGTTTGTAATATCATTATTGAAAATAAAAAAGCAGGGGGCTTAATTCTGAACCACGGGGCACTTCTGCATTTACATATGAAGAGTGAACGCCATTTATGATAACACGATGCTTTCCGCTAGTAGAGCTATGCATTTCAGAATGTATTCATCAATGTTAGGGCCATGCAGTTTATGAATTAAGAGTCCATAGGCAACTGCAACAAAAGCTTTCCTGAAATCCAGAAAGACACAATTAGTTTGGCCGCATTTATCAAATGCACAATCAAAATCATGATAAAAGTCCAGCAATTGAGTGCTGCATGACAACCCTGTGTGGAAGGCATGTTGAAATTGTGAATATAGGTTACTGTTAATTAGATGACTCACCAGGTTGAAGTAAACGATGTGTTCCATGATTTTGCAATGTTCTTCCATGGGAGATATAGGCCTATAATTTTCAACACAATCGTTTTACCACTTTTATGCATTGGAACCACATTTCCGGATCTCCAGCCGTTATTAGGGAGACGTCCGCTAGAGTGTGCTGCGTCATGTGCGCTGGTTGTCACTATTCATACAAGATTTCAAACGACATCAATAAACTTTAAGGGGGTTGTTCATTAATAGACACATCTAAGGCCTAGCCGTGTGTTGCGATGTGTTTACACCACAACCCTTACCAAACATCGCAAAAAAATAAAAGAAGTAGAAAGCAAACTCTTTTTTTATCTTTTTACGCAATTCGCTAGAAATTCAGCGCACGTGATTCAGTTGCACAAACGAGTGATTGCCGTTGTTTTGCTGTGCTAAACACTTAATTATGTTGTGCTGAACCACTAGTGGTGTTATGCTGAACCACTTGGAACCTGAATATCCGGGTCACTAACTCAGGCAGTCAGATTAGATGTCCTCCGACTCTACAGCTATACTAAAAGCGTGATAGTGAGACTCAGAGAGAAGAGAGTGAGAGAGAAGAAAGAAGAGAGAGAGAGCGGTAGAAAACTAAAAACGCCGATATTGTATTCGCGCTCACTGTACCGCACTGCAGAAAAACTCTTCTAAGAATCCGAAAAAAAAACAAAAAAACTTAGGACATTCACTCAAACACACACATTCAAGCACAAAAAAAAAGTAAGGAGAAAGTTTTCGGGTTTGACAATATAGTTCTATATCCTTTCACTACACGCTTTGCACATAATGAAATTTGCGCTGACCACTCAAACGCCCTCGGCTGACGGCGGTGCAAGTGTGTTTTGTTTTTCTTTCCTCTCCGTCTCTTTCATTAACCCCGCTTGTCGAGGGGGAGGTGTCCGCTTTCGCTTGCGTAAGTCGTCTGCCATTTGTGGCGTTCATCCGGCAAAGCTTTCGAGGACCCTTGGAGCGCAAATTTCATTAGGATGGGTGGTTCTCCCGTTACGCCCTCGACAAACTAATCCTCTTTCAAGAAAAAACAAACAAAAAAACATTAGTGTAAACACGCAAAAAAGAAGTAAGAAAAAACAAAGTCCTTTTTGTAGTCGCACGCATTTACTTAGCGGGGCAACCACCTTCAACGCATGCATACGCGCGGCAGCGCACAGACACACAAACGGGTCCAACTCCTACACTGATGAATAGACGCACGAACGTACACATGCGCATTCCGGCGTAGAATACGCACTCTGACGCCTACAGACAACAACACACGCGCGCAAGCATAGGAGCATAGAGACGTAAACACAGACGCGAAGAGTTGATAGCTCTACATGATTTTATGACCCCTTCTCCTTACAGGGGCTCCATCATAACTCAGGTTGCTTGCAGAACACGAACAACTGTTTTGTGCAAAATTCATATCAATAGGTCGTGAAAAGATCAAGTGCCTAAGAGCCTGTCGACAGCGTAGCTTACAAGATGAGCCGAGAAGTATTTTGTATGATCTATAAGCAGTGCGACCCCAGCTTTAAGGGAGGGGGATGCAGTGTGCTCGTGACTGCCTATACTAAAACGTACATGTTCACACATGATCATGCAGATATTAACGAATGCTCACGTATGCATGAGTGTGTGTGTCTGAATCTTCACGGATGTGCAGGTACATTCGTGGACAAAGTATTCTGAAACGACCGATTGACGACCAAAGAAAAATATATGGTGGTGCTGCCTCTACGCGAGAAGTTGTAATGAAAGACGTCATGCCTACTAGATTACAGTGACTTATCTTACTCAGCATGGTTATGCCTGAAAAAGTTAAAACTACGCATCGTTGCTGCGCGCTTGCTGCTAGCGGGCGCGTTTACAGTTATGAACACTTTTGCGTGTTAAAACAACGGAAGAGGGATTTGGCTGGTCCAAAGACTACTCGCGAAGATTATAAAGGCGGCGACAAGCGCGGGAGTGGTGGTGACAAAGAGTAAAAGAGAGTCACTTCGAAACTCTCCTGGCATGTGGGAAAGGAACAGGCTGTGTCAGATAGACGTGGCCGCCGCACTCTCCTCCGCATGCTATTTCTCGTTGCCAGTTGAACTTCTTGCGTCGAAACAGCACCAACGGTCCAGATTTCAATCGTTCACGCAGTCGTTTCAGCTCACATTGTCCACGACTGTGCAAGGACAAATGCATGGCCATTAAAGATGCACACTGATCCACGCACATGAAGAGACGCACACGTATGTAAAGGTGTCTGAGTACGTACGCACAAACGGGCGCTTGCATACAAACATGTACACACATTCACCGTGCATGTTCTTATATGCACATATAAAATACAGACAGGCGCGTACATTCAGATCGCGTTATTGAGATTCGTAAGTGAACACGCAAACGTGCATTTAACGAACACGCGTGTAAATACTCGTACGCGTGCTTAAACCTACACATACGCATACACACACATGAAATACACACACGTGCACGGAGACAGACATACAAACTGGCACAACATACGACCCACCACATTCAAACCCACAAGCACTCACTTTTTTTTCTTTTGACATCAACAGGTAAAATATGGAGATCACTGCTTTACTTGACGAAAGACAGTAAAAAAGATTCGCGGAAAGAATACGAAAGACTTCAAAGGTACGGAAACGTGGCTGCGGCACCCTGTCAGAGGACGAACGTGGCCAACAGAATTTCAGAGAGTCGCCACTGACAATTTTGCAAATCACGCGACATGTAGCGATTTCTTCTCATTTTATTCGTTTGTTTTGTTTTGGTTTTTGAGGAGCGCTTGAGTACGGGAATGACAGCAGCCCCCGAGCGCAACGCTTTCAGTCAATTTTTCGGCGTGGTGCCGAATGGCACGACATCGCTGTCGTGCGGCGAAGCCGCTTGGATCGCTCGATGCGGCCTCGCACGAGGCACAAGCAAGCGAAATATGCAGTAAAAAATTTCGACTCATTATCTTTTTTTTTTTTTTTCGGAAACAGAAATAAAGGGCGTTCGTTCAACTGAGGCTCCTCCAGAAAATCGATTGATGACGACAAAAAAAAATATAAAAGAAATAAAATGGTATTTAGTTTTCTTTTTTTTCACTTATTCTCTTTTGTAAGAATCGAGCACGACATTTTTTACCGTAGCTTGTCAACAGGGTTGGATAAAGCCAAAAGAAAGAAAAGATAAGCTCGAAATTATCGACTCATGGTTTAATGGCCTCCACGAAGCTTGCTGCTTGTTAAAAAGGTAGAAAGACAATTCTTCAGTCCTGCCTCAGCTTAAATATGAGATGACATTACCTTCTACAGTGAGGCCGTTTGTAAATTGAATTTCGATTCTCCGCTTTGGTTGCCATGTTTAGAGAAACAACACCTGAGAACGACTGCAGAATTAATTTCATTGCTTTTTTGATTCCTTCGTTTTTAACTCATACTTTGAATTGCCGTTTCAGCACGCGCGTGTTCGTTTTTGTATCCAGCCAAGCTCAGCGGTCAACACCTTTCAAGCGTGTTTCGTGAAACCTGACAAGAACGTGAGATCGATCATACCGCTGCCGGCTACCTTTTTCCAACTTGACTTCTTCGCGTTTGTCTTCCAGCGCCTGAATTCTTTTTAAAGTTTTGTGTGGCTTCTTTTATCGACTTTTCGGACGAGACACGCGAAGTCGTTCGCACTGCGTTGAAAAAAAAAAAAAGTTTATGCTTTCGTTTTTTTTCCTCATATTTTTGCGTTATTTTCGTTCTCTTGTTTATTCTTGACCTCAAAACTGATGCCTTTTTTCATCGGCAGCTTTATATTTTACGCGCATCTAAATACCTTCACAATAAACTTATTTGCAGACTCAGCAAAACCAGCGCATGCTCGATGGGCACGCTCAGAGCCAATATCGCGAGTTGAATCGACTTTTTTCTTTAAGGTTATTGTTTTGAAGGTTTTTAAAGCGACCGTAAAAAACCGGTATCCTGTTTTACGGGAATTTAAAAAAGTTTTCCGACCTCAGGCCTTTAGAGAATGTGGTGCACGCGAAGAGTCGGCTTAGCGAAAAGGTCTTTAAATTAAATGACATTTAAAATGTCCGTGAAAAAAAAATTACTTCTTCACTATCCTTATTCACATTTCCAGTCCCTCCCTTTTTCGATATATCGATTTTACCGTCATATATATTTCTAAATTGAACGATGTTTCTTAATTTTCTCGATTATTTTTATTTTTGCTTTTCACCCCTCTGCTTTCGCCCTCAATTTCTTGATTTGTCACGTTTCGTTTCAACGTTTTTCCCTGCCCTTCTTCTCAATTTAGTCCCGTTCGATGGGTCTTACTCCCAAAGGGGAGTACTAGGACACCCACCCTCTTGAGCGAGTGAGTATAGCCTCACCGAAAAGAACGCGGGAACTGCTTTGCTTTCCACTCGAATATGCAAAGCGCTCTCATTGGGACCGTGATGGGCGTCCTTGAATAAGTAACGAAGACGCGCGTTAAATGGTTCCCGGGCAAGGTCGTTGCGTCCATGTACGAATCGATGAAACAACAGAAAAACAAAAACATTCGCAACAACACGTAGCTCGACTTAATGACCGCTGTTCTTCCCGCGATTAGGTAGTAACACATGGCTTGGGGGAAGGGGGCATATTTATGTAAATATGCAACGCCAACAATCAAATTCGTCATTACGTACGGCGTCATTTACGCAGCACGATTAGAACCGGATGGGCGACCCCGAATGCAGTGCAGTAGTAGTTGTGAAGCCGGCGCTCGGCAAGCGTGCGCGCTCGAGTGATAGAAAGGAAAATGTTTAACTACTCTCACTCGCAGTCTGTTGCGACATAAGCCATTCAGTAGAATCTCCGCCTCCAGAGCAAGCGTTCTACCATCCATAACACTTCGGCGCACACGAAGCCAATTTAAGCACGACGAAAGGTAGCTAGCGCGTGCTGGAGATCTTACGCAGGAGCTGCTCCTGCATAAGATACGAAGGCGCTTCTCCCGCGCATCTCACGTTGCATCAGGTTATGGACATCGCACTGTCTGAAAGTAGTCAATCGATAAACGCTTTAGCTGCATTTTTTTTTCGTGCTTCTCAGGAAATACGAGGGGCGTTCATAAAGTTCGTATTATTGTCATGAAGGAATAGAGGTTCACCAATCAAACTCGAGTAGGAGTTGAGAGTTTGTCTACATATTCGCCACCAAAAGTTACCCCCTTTTTCCAGCGATGCACCACATGCCGGAGGCCATTGTTATAGAACTCCTCGTTTTGAGTGTTCAGGAATCGCTCCACTTCAGCAATCACTTGGTCGCCGTCCTTGAAATGCTTTCCTCTTATTTGGTAACACTGGAAGCATCTGCGCCATTTAACCAAAGTGTCATAAACTAGGGTGTTGTCCCCGAACAACGCTCCCAGATTGGAATGAATATCCTTGGCATTGTTTTCTTTTCAAATGAAAAAAAAAAACGGATCACTGCATGTGCTTCGCACCGACGGGCGGTGCCATTTTTGTTTCGACTCCCTAGCGGCGTTCCGAGCTACTATAGCATGCGATGTTTATACTGTGCGGAAACTAGAGGAACCGGCGTTCATGTTGACGCCTGTTTTGTTCTCGTTTTATTCAATTTTTTGTGCCGATAATACGAACTTTATGAACGCCCCTCGTAGTATAACGCATGTTCTGCACGTTACCAATTTTTATTTGTGTTGGAGTGAACCTGGCGTCTTAAAGCGCACGTTGCCAATAGAGCACGTTGAGAACGCAGGTGTGAATGTCGAAAGGATAATTCACCCTATTTTTACATCCGCTATTTCCTCCACCCTGTTGTGGTAATGCCTTTTCTCGACCTGCGCTACGTACTCGTATCGTACTAGAAAAGATGCTGTGTTCGCTACACACATCATAACATATTTACATGCGGACACGCCTTACGCGTGTTTGGGGCAAGTTTACTTCATACGTACAGAGCGCGACACTGTTAGCGCGAACAAGCGATCGCCGGTTTTTTCAGTTTTTCTTTTTGAAACCAAGGGATGTCATTCATGTTATTATTGCCACGAAAAGAGCTCATTTAGTTCTATAATGTAAGCGATAAAATTTCGTGCTCGCTAATATATTTAGAAGTAAAATGCGAAAATGCACCGATGTTGTGTTCGCGCTAACAGTGACGCGATGTGTACGTGTGCTTCAAACATATCTGCAGACCTTTTATCTATGACCAATGCGGATGGACTGTCCTACAAGAAAGGAACACGCCTTACCCATTACAAAAAATGTGGTGTTTTTTTGTTGAAAGGCTGTTGAAAGAAGTCATCAGAGGCTACAAAATGTCAACAGCTTTTCATCTTACTTTCTCTAACGTTTTTCTTTTTGTTTTGAATATTGGCCCACCTTTTCAATAGGAAGTCAACAAACTGTCCGTCGCCTCCGATGTGCTTTTTCTGTAGCTTTTCAATTGAAAAGCTACAGCCGTTCAAAAGAGAAAAAAAAATGCTTTACACCTTAGCTATTTATTTAACAAAGTTTTGGAGGCCCCTTCCTACGGCTTTCCACTCTGCACCACAATAGATAGTACCGCAAAAAACAAAAAATTTTTTGTTAATTTTGAAGGAAATGGTGTTTTTGTGGTATTTGAACGCTCTACATACATCCCACAAATACACATTAGAACCGAACACAAACACCACGAAGCACTCAACACATGAATCACAGTTCCGTTAACTGCTCCAGAGCCTTATACAGCCTACATTTTGACGGCAATCATTTGGCCGGTGACCACCTCAGCACTTATTAAGTTTCCAAGCATCCGATGTCCTTCTCAGAAGTCTGTCAAAAAGAAAGCAGCTGTTTCGAAGTTCGTGGACTTTATCTTTTCCTAAAAGGCATAAGCACAACTAATAATAATTGAGCTCAGTCGCTAAAAGTACATTCACAAAAAACGGCTCTTAGAAAATTTTTTATCGCTTCTCTGCATAGCATCACTACGGACGATGGGAAACAAGACAGTTGTTCTACTTTCAAACAGTCATTTTGCTTGTTCTTTACTAGTTGGCTAGTTTAAATAGGGTCAATAAAGTCACTATAGCTGCTTACAAAGTGAGAACGGCAGGGCGCGTCTTCACACGCCTGGCATCTAGTCAAGATGTACTATGTTGAATAAAAGTCAACCGAAATTTAGTAGCTTTTCTATTGACACTGGCTACAGAGAGTCAACTGAACATTTTCAACACGAATCAAACAGAACTTCTGGAGTCTTCCTGATGACACCTTCAACAGGAAGTCAGCAAAAAAAAAGTCAACGTAAAGTTAATAGAACTTTCAACAGCTTTTCTTTTGACTCAGGATGAAGAAAATCATGAGAAAAGTTTGACACATTATCAACAAACTTTTTGCTGACCACGTCATCAGGAAGTCAAATTCAAAAGAAAGTAATCAAAGTCAACAAAGAGTCAACACGTTTTCAAAAAAAAAAGTCAAAAATTATTTTGATAAAAGTAGACAATGTGTGCAATCTTTTTTTTTTTTGCATGATGTAAGAGAGCGCGTTCAGCGGCTTTAAGCCGGGGTCACACTGCATGGTCGTGCACAATACCAAAGACAGTCTGCAAACAGGCGTCACCGCAATATCCGTGGTTCAAATACCGCGTGCCCAAGTTTTCTTTTTGAACTCATTGCGGTGCGGCATTTGAAGCACTGATCTCGAGGTGAATCGCATTCGAATTTGCACGCAGACCGTCTTTTGCGTATGATGCCTGAGCTATGTGACCCCGGCTTTAGGGATAGCGTTGCCGAGCCATAAAATCACGCACGCGAAATCTGAGCTAGCGGTTTTTAAAATGCGATTCTTTATTTTAAAAGAAAGAAAGACAATGCTCGTTTTGTAGGTTACGAACGTCGAGTATTTATTACAAGCAGTATTTAGCACAAAAAAAAGTGAGAAAACAATTTTCTAAGCCATAATGACCGCTCCATCCATCGCCGCGTCGAGTAACGCCCTTGGAACGGATCAATGGGATCCATTTCACACAGCTTTGGCCTTTTGTTGATTCGAACACGCCACTTGGTGGAAACGAGGGAGGAGAGGAAGGTAGAGAGCCTAGATTTAAGAGAGAGCGCAAGTCATACCGTGGAAGAGCGTTTGCGAATTTACTAGTGAACGCCTCCGGCACAGATGGGTCGGAAGGTCGCATGCTTTGCGCGGTCGCGAAGCAGGGGGAAGTCGGGCGGAAAGACGGCGACGCTTTTGGCACCTACTCGCTGCTCGTGTTGTAAACGCGGCCCATTAACCACGTGACCATGACCGAGTACTAGGAAACACTCTGAAATCTAGGTACACCCAAGGGAGGCGTCCGTGACCGCGACGCAGGATCCATAATCCGGGCGGTGGTCCGTCTCAGGCGATCGACCCGAGACAGCAACAGGTCGCGCCGAGAAGCGTCGCCTCATCGATCGTCGCTGTCATGGCATTGTTTTCTCTTTCACCGTATGTCTGTAGATGTAATTTGATTTAACGTAGTCAATATTTACTACTCTACGCATTTAAACTAACTCGGAAACCTCGCCGTATAAGTTATCGGATAAGCGCTTGTTTTGCCGAACGCCACTAATGGAAAGACAAGTCGATAGTTGGTGCTCTACTTTGAGCGAGAGTTACTGCAGAAAAAACAATAACAAAAAAACGGACGCGGATAAAAATTCGCAGTAAACGTGTAAACGTATGTAATTTTATCAGACATTAATGGAACAGTTGTATTTTGCTATTCAAAACTTTTAGAGCTGCAACACGAGCCGCCTTCTACAACCCCCCCCCCCTCTCTCTCGATCTTTTCAAGCGACTGCCGCCGGTGTCTTTCTTTCGAAAGGTCATCCGAGATTGTTTATGCCACAGGTGGCATGACACTGCAATGGTACACAAACGACGTTAGAGATTTAGCGAGGTTCGTGTGCTAGGGTATTCAACGTGTGTTCTTCCTGGAATATTCCAACATCGCCAACTTATTTAACGCGCATTCCTTCTCCAGTGAGACACCTGCTCGCTGAATCGTCGAATAAATCTTTCATTAACGTTTCAGAAGGAGTGAGATTGCGATATGTACGCATTTTGGTCCTCTGTTTTGAACCAGAACTATAGGGGAAAGCGAAATGCAAATGCACCACCTTGCGTTTAAGTGTAAGGTTGTTTTGGAAGATGTTCTGCGATGTAAGTGAGAGCCACGAGGCGTTTGTTCAGCGTCCCTCACATACGTCGGCTGTCTGGTTTCTGCCACTCGTGTATGACGGGAGTTGTCGCAATAAATCAGCGACACTCTTGTCGCCAAAAACAAGTCGGCAATCACCGGTATTGATTCAGTACGGGCGGGCATGGAGCACACAATACATGTGAGCCAAGATGGCGGCCATAAAGCTAAACAGCAAATCGCAAACGTAATCGAAAAATCTGCGTTTGCGAATCGCCTTTTCAAAACAACACTGAAGACGATTTAAAGTTTTTGTTTCGTATTGTTTCTGGTTTGTTTTTGTGTAATTGACACGTGTTGATAATTTTATGAGAACTCTGGAAGCTAGTTGCGTTCAAGTTTCTTGCTTCGTGCTTTGTTCTTCGTTGTTCTTAAAGGCCAATGCCGCAATCTTATTGGCTGTAAAACGATAATAACATTATTCGTACTCAACACGCCCTGAGTTTTTTAAGCTGTCAGTTACCAAAAGTCAACCTCTGTTCTCATCATGGCTATATACTTGCGTCCAAAAACACTTGAAAAAACTGCGGGTATGTGCCTATCCTACAGAACTACGCCAGAGATGCCTGTAACTTTCCGTGTCTTAACGTGTCGATTGTGTCGTCATGTAGTTCGCATGAACCTCGCATTGTCAGTGAGGCTCGCCACTGGTACTACGAATGTCTATTTGTCCTTGATCTCGGACACGGTAAGTGCACGATCAACGCGTATAACCGCCGTCAACCGTCAGCTCGAAATGAAGAAAATGGAGGACAGTGCAACCGGGGAAGCGAAATCGGGTGGCCGTGAGATAACATTCAACATGGCATCATTTCCACGAGCATCGCAACACGCGGTGACTGCAAACTAAAGCCCACGCTGCGTTCGCTAAACGCTCTTCTCCCCGCGCTCGAAAGTGCTGCGGAGAAGAAAGAGTCCCAGGAGCTCCTGCCCAAATAAGGCGGCAAAAACGCAAAAACATTATTACGCTTTTTTTTTTTTTGCATCTGCAGTTTTTACAAGCTTTATTATTTCTCAATTTGTCAAGTTGCACGAAGTATGAGACCTCGACTTTTGCGTATTTCATTTATATCTCCGAACACAGGTCTTTAAAAAAAAATGGTAGGAATACCAAAGAAGCACGGACGACTGTTTGAGCTCACATTCTTTGCGATAGTAGTCTGAGGGAAACTGAATAGAAGATTTAAGGAAATGTCGAAACGTCTTTTCGATGTCGGGTTGATTTTTTGTCGAATTCGCATTAAGTCCGAAACGTATCATGATCTCGAAGCTTAAACGCAACAGTTGTCGGCCGATTCGGGTGGTCAACGTGTGGACGTGCAATACATCCTCCAGCTAAAAGAAAGCTTATCTTTTTCTTTTCGTATAAGGAAAATATCGGGGACATCGATAGCCGTGTAGCGTGATAAGAGGATTCATTAAATCGCTGGTGTTCCACTTTCTTACTCAATTCTACTGATCTGATTTTGGTACCATAGAAACAAGCGGCGTACATTATAATAAATGACCTTCTAGAGCCATACGCAAGCCCGCTGCCGCTCAAAGTCAAGGTCGAGACAAATTAAAACATTCATATTAGACTGCGACAAGATGTTTATCCGCATTTGAAAGAAAACAAACAAAACAAAAGCACGATATTCCAATCTGACATTGGGGACGAGACAATTTAGTTGGTGCTGTATACGACTACAGACCTGGCAGAATTTAGTGTACATTGCCAAGTAACGGTAATTACACGACTTCACGTCAGTACAAGGGCCCGTATGTGAATCGAGCAAAAGATGTGTGGGCATATGTGAACGGCCGTTTTCACTTCATGGAAGTCAGTAACGCTCGATGAGCAACATTGACTTCCACTTGCTCCGCGGTTTAGTTGCCGTTATCTGCAAGCAACAAAACACGGTTATCGGACATGGCATCATAAAGCACACTCTCATGCATATTTCGGCATATTTCGGTACCGGGAGATGTCCCCTTCGCGACTCAATAGCCATTTCCGTTCGATGCAGTCGTCCGTCGATAAACTTGTCGTTCCACGCGTCTTTTTGGATCGATGTGGGACTCGACCAACGACACAACTTTGCGATTCCATCTCGCTCTCTTCCTACGCTCTTCTATTCATAACGTGTTGCTATATTTGCTCAAGGTCAACCTCGTCGCTCGCGGCGCCTCCCCCGAGCCGAGGGTTCGATCACAAGTTCTGCATAAAGACACGATTATCTTTATATCTCTCTCTCTCTTTATTTCTTTTTAAACCCCAAGCCCCAGTCACTTTCTCAAAGATGCACTAGCAAAGCGCACGCATATACTAAAACACACAAAGACAACAAAAAAATAAAATAAGAAGCGGTGCCTGATCGGATATCGGACCTGATCAATCACCGAAGCAGCTGCTGTTTGTTCAAGATCCTCGAGCAGTCGAGAGATGATATAGGAAAACCAAATAAAAATAAGAAAGACGAAGAAAGCAAGAGAGAGAGAGAGAGAGAGAGAAAAGGTCGGAGGAAAGGGCGCGCATACACATTAAGAAGGGGAAAGGGTCGCGCAACGATCAAGCGGCCACGAGCGGCAAACAATCGTGACGGAACGCATGTATGCATACGCCCACCTTGGTGCGGTCGCGTCGCTTCTGAAGCTATTTCAATGTCGGGATCATCTCGGGTGGATGTTTGCTAGAGTGTCATAAAGATCGCGTAACCGATCTTCACGGACACCCACGATGACGGTCGACGCGTCGACACCGTAACGTCGCTGCGATCTCCCGCCTCAGTCGTGTGTTCCCGGAAAGTGGACGCGCTCGGCGAGGCCGGCCCGATGTCGAGCACTGTGTCCATCATGCCGCTGCAGGAGATGGACGTGGAGACGGGTCGGAGGACGTCGCTCGCGCACTTCAACCTCCCTCCTTCAGGTGATTCGCGCGGCGCCCCCGGTGGCGTCTTGCTCTCTCAAAACCTCCGCCCGTTTACTAGCCCCTATCGCGTTTTGAACTAAAAGTCTGCTTCAAATGCAGCAATGTTTTCTTACGTTTTCTTACGTCACGTATACGTCAGCGTAACATTCGCGTCCCGAATGCCGTGTGCAGGCTGTCTCCATAAGCTGGTAACCACGCTTAATATGAAGCACGGATGTCCCGGCGACCTGTGGCGTACACTTTAGTATCGTGACATAATGTTACACAAACGGGGCCCGTGCAAGCGATAAAGCCATTCTTCGAGCAGCGATGAAAGTGCATTGTCACGGCGCCCATTTTCTTTGTGCCTTTGCCGTCATCGGCTAGACCAATCAGACACGGAGAATGCACCGTGATCCTTCACTCGTTTCTGTACGTGATTGGTCTAACGGGCAATAGAAAAGCTCACGAACACTACGAGCAACCGTGACGATGTACGTTTGGTACTACTTGAATGGCCACATCGGATCGTAGCGTTGGCTACGCTCAGGTTTAGTAGAAAGTTTCAGGGAATCGTTTCCCTAAAACGGTTCCCTAAAACTTTACATTAGAGAGTTTTGGGGAACCGTGTTTGCACATACGACATGGTCGATAGGCCCTCCGGTACGAACTTCGCATGTGCTACCGCAGAAGGCTCGCACATGCGCAATTCATATCGGGCGGCCTATCATACCGTATCGGATGTGCAAATACGGTTCCCTAAAACTCCCTAGTGCTAAACTTATTATGCACCGTTTCAATAATTAGATGTCCTCAGCCCATTCTGCGATCTCCTCAGCCCAGCGCGCGTATCTTCGTCGCTTCGCAAAGCGAGCAAATCATGCGCCATACGCACTAACACTGGGCATAAAACGGCCAGGAGTTCTTGGAAGTTCCGCCTTTAGCTGACAATTGTTGCTTGCCGCGGGGCTTTCGCTGCGTGTGCGAAAACGAAGCAATATCAAGGATCAAAGCTCGCGCTGGAGTAGGATCGTCAACTGCATTATTATCGCGTCATCGACTGTAATACTTCCCTTCTGCGCGCTACCATCTCTGTCTACCATACTCGGTTTCACCATACGACGGACCGCAACGAATGCTACGAGAAATCGCAGCCAATCGAGCGATGCGAAACGTGTCACGTGTCAAAGCGCGCCTCGCGTTTCGCTGCGCGCTTCCCGAAGGTCACGTGATGCTCGCGAGGCATTTTATTGGCTGGGATGGTTGGGGATGTGAAACGAAGTATATGCGGAGAGCAAGTCATCTGCTGTTTGCGCAGTAGTTTCGGTGACGTCAGAACGAGGCCGAGCTCTTTCGTGGCTTTGATTGAAAGGATAGAGGGTAGACCTCAATGTGAGATGCCTTGCGGTCTACCCACTTATTTTATCTTTCAATCAGCCAATAAGACCTCGGCGTTCTGACATCATCGAAACCTCTGTGCAAGAAGCACTTGCGCTCCACCTAGACAGTGGAACGCGTTGAAAGCATGCCTAGCAGATCTCTTCTGTTGAATATCAGACGCTGTGCACGCGCCGACAGCCCAGGAACTCGGGATGTTTTGCCTGTGTGATAAGCGCTGCAAGGGTGTATAGTTTGTTGCGACATAAAAACTGCAGGCCGATTTCTTAGAGAGAAATGGCGTCACTACGTCACTCGCTATAAACGAACCCCTTTTATGGCGTTTTTCGCGAGACTGACCAACACCGTCTAGAATATATCGAGGCTTCTGAACGCCCCACTCTTCTTCCATGGAACGATCATCACTGATGGATGGCGCCGACTCAGTAATTGGACCCGAGCCCGACGCCGAGCGTTCTCCGACGCGTTGATTGGACACGAGTCCCATCCGAGCACTGTCGCAGCACTCGTATTCAATCGGTGTCGTCGCTCGATCTCACTTGATGTCAAACTTCTAGTGCACAGTCTTTGAACATTCTGAGGTGGTGTTAAACTGACGGTTCCGAGCGCATGCGCAGTTCGTACCGGAGGGCCCACCGTACCGTATCGTATGTGGAAAAACGGTCCCCTAAAGTATGTGTTTGGAGGTGGAACGTCTCCAGCGGCTCTTATTCTGCCGCAGATTGTTTGGCCAATCAGGGCGATTCACGGAGAGCATCCCACAAACGAAGAGTGCCGAGAAACGGTCGGGCTCCGAAACGAAATCTGCAATGGGACATTGCATATGACGTTTCGCCTGTTCCATTCAAACAGAAATTCATTTTTTGTTTGTTCCCACCTTGTTATTTAGCTGAACGCGGTTTGTGGAGTGCTAAGATTGGCTCACCGCTTGTTTCGTGTAAAGTAGATGCACGAGAAGGCGGGGTCACACTGCATATACATCATACAAAAGAGTCTGCATACAGATTCGAAGGCGAGTCGCCGGGGCATTCGTGCTTCGAATGCCGCATGGCAATGAATTCAAGGAGAAACTTGGAACGCGGCATTCGAACCACGAATACTGCGGTGACTCGTTTTGCACCTGTCGTTGTACGACGTATGAGCAGCGGGATTCCAGAAATATCAGCTGCACATTGATGCACGATTCAGTGTCACCCCTAAACTTGCATTGGTCTTTGGATCATGAGCACGTCATCGAGTGAAATTCTTTAATGCCGCGTCGTGATCGACTCTTTTTCTGTGTGCGTTTGTCTGTTCGCCAGGGCAGTATAGTACACCCCGAAATGGCCTCTTTTAATGCGAAAGCGTTAACTGTCCCATGGAGCGGGCTGACGTCATCAGTTTGAAGCGCGAAAACGGCACCTAGTTTCCCGATCCCAAAGGAGCGAAGTAAAGCTGATGGATTTCGCCTTCGGTTCCATTGGCTGGCGCGCGTCGACGGGGTTCCCATTGGCCGCTGCGCTCGTCAGTTTCACGACCACTCACCCCATGGCGCTGCGTGTCCATCAGCGCGCCGTTAACACGGAGCGTCCAAGGTCAGCGTGCCCAGGGGAATACGACCGGCGACGAAAAGTACGCAGCAGACGACGAAAGGAGCGGACGAGCGGCTTGCATGCTTTCGCATTCACAACTCATAAGAAGTGCTTAGGTGTACCTCGAGCTTTTCGATTGCAGTCTATTCCGTCATTTACAAATTAGAAGCACTACGACGTTTTTTATTAAGGCAGCCTTTATCGCTCGTCTTGCCATTTTTGTGGGGTGATGCTAAGATGCTGGTGAGTGATAAACAGATTAAGGGCCGCAGTCACAGTGCTCGTGTACATCATTCAAAAGACCACTGTGTTGGCTGCAGAGAAGATGACGTAATTAGTTGCAGAAACGCCTCGAGCATCTTTGAATCATGTTGGCTTCGTACGCATCTATGCCTGGAAGAAATGTCTCGAGACTATTTTTGATGACCTATGTGCGACCGTCATACAGAGAAGAAACATGCCTCAGACACTCTCTGCAGATTGTCTTTTGCATGATGTATCAGCAGCGTGATCGAGCCTTAAACTCTGGTACCGGCATCTGGTGATCGCCTCGAAAATCGGATTGAAATTAAATGAAGTAAACGCAAACGCTCTATTTTTCTAAAGGCTTCTTTCTAAAGAGCGCCAGAAACCATTTACAATGACGAAAAGCACAGTCTCAATATTACGATACTCTCTGCTATTTGACAGATTATTGCTTTCACGCACAGAGCTGCAAATATTTGCCACGCCGTGCGTTTACTGTATTGTGAATGCCTAGAAGCACGCAATAATTGCGAGCTAAAAAAGAAAAAAAATTGAATGATTAAGCAGTCAAACTTGACGACTTCACGAATAATTAGTAGTGGGGTAGTGGGCCTTTAAAAAATTATCTTCACAACCACCCCTTCCTCCCAGGAACACTGGCCTTGAACCGTTTTGACAAACACTTGACGTTGAGCGCGAATAATCGCATTGGTGCACGATCCAGGTCGATTGTTTGTATCTGTCGCGACCACGGTGTAGTCGCGACTGCTTGTCGCGTATGTCACCCGTAAAGTCGGACCTCAGCAACGAAAGTTGAATTCGGGGCTGCTTCTTCAAAAAACACCTCTGCTGGAGATCGTTTTGTCACCGTTGATGGCGTGTTTCTGCAGGCCATGAGAAAGTTAGACAGCTTCTCTTGTAAGCTTCGTGTGGACTTGGTAAACTGATCATGAAGAACTTGCTTCAGCAATGCCTTTTTTATGGTTTGGACCACTCTTTTTGATGCTTTGTTTTGAAGCGGGATGATAAGGAGGTGTTCTGGTGTGTTTGATTAGGGTTCGTTTAGTGAAATCCGTAAATTCATGAGACGCAAATTGTGGTCCATTGTCACTAACAATTTCCTCTGGCAGTCCGACATTTTTGGGAAGACGATGTGGAGTTTTTGCAATGTCTTGGCAGTGGTCGTGGATTGCATTGGGAATACTTCAAGCCAGTTAGAATAAGCATCAACAATGATCAAGAAGTTGACGTCATTTTCGGTGGCGAAGTCAATGTGGATGCGTTGCCAGATTTGTTGTGGATACGTCCAGGGATGTAGAGATACGACCGGAGCGGCTGCCTGGACAACTTGGCCAATTTCGCAGCCCCGAACACACTCTTCGATGTCTCTATCGAGATTCGGCCACCAGACGAATCCTCATGCTAGCATCTTCATGCGGCGCATGCCGGGATGTTCTTCGTGTAGCAAGGAGAGGACTGTCCTTGTAGTGTCGTCGGTGTTATGATGCGTAGCCCCCATGTCAGGCAACCCTCTTCCACTGAGAGTTCACTTCATCGAACATAAAATGGCTGCATCTCTGTTGCATGTCCAGACGTTGGCCACCCTCGCAGCGTCAAGTGCAGAACTCGTCTAAGCAGATTATCCACCAAGGTTGCTTTGCTTACTTCCATGGCTGTTACAGGCACGGCATCGAAGAGCGTCAAACACTCTTTCTCTGCGTCTACAGACAACCTACGCAAAGGAAGACGTGAGAGCGCGTTTGCTGCTTCGTTGCCGTTGCCACGTCGATAACAAAGTCGGTAGCTGTAGCCCGACAGAAGCAATGCCCATCGTTGCATTCGAGCCGCGGCCAAGGTTAGAGCAGCCTTGTTGTGAGCCAGTATTCCCAAGAGAGGCTGGTGGTCCGTGTATGATTGTGAAGAATCTTCCATAGAGATAACAATGAAACCGTTTAAGGCGAAATATGATAGCCAGGGCCTCTCTTTCTCCTTGTGCGTAGTTTCTCTCCGCTGGTGTTAAGGTTCGCGACGCGAAGGCAACAGGCACTTCTGCACCGTCTGACGTCTTGTGAAACAGGACAGCTCCAAGACCGTAGGCTGATGCATCACAAAGCCACACCGATCGGTTTGTCTACGTCATAATAGGCGAATACGGAGCTGTTGACTAGCAGATCTTTCGTTGCTTGGAAGGCTTTCTTGCAGTTGCTGTCCCATTTCCAGTGATGTCCTTTCCTGAGGAGCTCTTACAATGGTGACGCTGTGCCAGCAAGGTTGCGCAGAAACTTCCCATAGAATGTTAGCATTCCGAGGTAAGCCTCAAGTTCGGTCACATTGGTTGGTTCCGGCGCTACTGTGGTTGCCTTCACCTTGCTCTTGTGGACTGGATGCCTTGTGGGGATATTTGATGTCCCAAGTACACAACTGAGTCCGCGAAAGACTTACTTTTCTCTTTTCTGAGCGTCGGCTTATGCTCGGAAAGTCTTTGTAGGACCAGATCCAGGGTTTTGCTGCACTCTGCCAGATCTTTGCCAGCGATGATGATGTCATCGATGTAACAACACGTGTGTGCAATTCCTTGCAGGACGCGGTCCATCAACAATTGGAAAATGGCAGGTGCGCTTGCTATCCAAAGGGAAGTGCGCTGGTACTCAAGCAGTCCCAAGTGTGTGTTGATGGTCAGTAGGTGTTTCGATGTGTCGCTGAGCTTGATTTGCTGGTACGCACAGGACAAGTCGAGAACACAAAACACCCTGCCACCGGCCAACGTGCGGAAGATGTCTTCTGGATGTGGCAACGGATAGTGATCCATCTTAAGAACCGGATTGATGGTGACCTTGTAGTCAGCCGCTCTCTCCCCCGTTGTTTCGGTGCGACCACTAACAGAGTGTCCCAGTCGTTTTGAAAAACGTGGCGTAGGATTCCATCTGTTTCAAGTTTCCGCAGTTGTGTTGTCACAGCTTCTGTTGAGGGGCAGAGAAACAGGACGTGCCTGGCGAAAGACTGGAGTACTGTTTTCTTTGATGACAGCCTGTGCTTGAGTTATCTCGTACCGTGCCAGGGGAAGGCTCGAAGACGGTCAGGTATTTCTTTCGGAGGCTGTTTCACTTGGTCTTCAACAGTGATGCTGCAGATAGCCCTCCAGTCCAGCTTAAGCTTCAGCAGCCAGTCACGACCTAGGAGCACTGGTGGGCTGAGACCTTCGCCAGCTACTACAAACCAGTCGAGTGTTTCCTGTTGGCCTTTATATCGAACTTTTGTTGAGATCTTTCCTTTGACCGACAGCCGCTCCCCGGAGTAAGTGGGGAGGGCTACTTGGTTTCCAGGAGCTCTGTCTGGGGGAATTGTTTAATGAAAACGTCTTCTGGTATGATGGAAACCGCCACTCCCGTACGTCGATCAACATGAGTAGAGGAACTCTTTCCACCTCTACCAAAACTTGAAATCCCGGTGAAGATTTCATACAAGTGTAGACAGTCAGTAGGTCTTCCTCCTCATCATCATCATCTGAATCCCTAAGGGCTTGAACATGGAGCTCTGGAGTTTTTTCTGGATGCGTTGCGACACATGTTCTTGAAATGTCCAGTCTTGGCGCAGATCTTGCAGCGGTACGTTTTGAAACGGCAGTCCCGGGGGTAATGCTCATTTCCGCTACGATAACAACCTTCTCCTGGTGCAGTACGGGACCCATGGTTATGAGACGTGCTGTCCCGGCGTCTGCTGTTCTCATTTGGTGATCCCTTCTGATGGATAGCATTGACTGCTTCGGATTCTTGGTGCATATCCGCCGCTTGTTTTGCTGCTGCTTCTTTTTCGCGTGCTAGCTTGCAAGCGACTGCGAAAGATTAGCTTTTCTTCCGAAAAAGCAAACAGTGCCTTCTGAGTTCCTTCGTCTCTCAGGCCAGCCACGAGCTTGTCCCTGAGGGCGCTCTGCAGGAATGCTCGAAAATTGCAGAATCGAGCCAAACTCTTGAGGGCCAAAATGAAATCCTCCACAGATTCATGTTCTAGTCGAAACCATTGGTTAAACTTACAGCGTTCTGGCTATTACAGAGCGCTGCGGGCCGTAGTGCTTCTTTAATAGTGCCTTGATCTCGCTGTACGTCTTATCGCCTGGCAAGTCTGGGGATGCTAGGTTCTTGAGGACTTCGTACGTTTGATCATCGATGACTGTTAGAAATGTAACTGACTTCTTCTCTTCATTGATGCCGTTCGCAGCGACGAAAAGTTCGAAACGCTCAACGTGTGTCTCGAAACTCTGAGAGGCCTCGTCGAATTCTAGTACCTTACCGAGGTGTGATATTTTGGTACTCTGAGACGCTGGCTATGTTGACAAGTAGAGAGAACTTGTGCACATACGTTTCCTTGGTGGTCCTTCCAAACGTGGCTCTTCTCGTTGCTCGCTGTGGGTTCTTGGCTGTACTTTGGTAGCCGTGATCCAGGTTTCCGTTCTCCGTGAAGTTCCGATGACCTCTGATGACAGGTAACCAGTATACTCGTCGCCAATATTAAGTCGTCAACGAGAGAGCCGAGACCAGGTCATTCCAGATGAAGTTTCCATGTAGTCAGCAAATTAAGTACCTTATTTATCAATTATTGAATACAGGCGTTCTACTAACGAACACGCTTACCTAAATTAGCCAATTTAAGTCGTAAACGACCGTCATAATTTCGCTCATTAATAAAGAAACTAAGAAAAAGAAACAAAACGACGGAGCTAATGCGCCGACTCAAACGCGCGTCTAATTAACTAAGCGTCGATTTCACTATCCAACTTCACGCGCAATCTCGTCACCTCTCACTCCAGGCTAGACCGCGTAATACAGGCGTGACGACTTCACGGTTAGTTCATTGCTGCACCCACCGTGAAGCAGTAATGGGCCCACCGACCCGGCCATTACTGCTCTAACCGACTCTCCTCTAAACGCGTCCCCCGTCCAAGTGAGCAGGCGCAAAAGCCTTCGGGTGTTCACGTGACGGAGTGCTGCTCGGTAAAAGAGTCCGCATCGTTTTCGCGGTTGAATCAGGAGCGTCGTCGAGTTGGAAGTGGGCGCGTTATGGAGTTCGAGCCTTCGGGCGGACGCAATTAACCGTGGATTTCGGCGGTCGTGGTGGGGGCGGCGGCTAACGTGTGCTGTGCCGTGCTGAGGGATTTCGCGATCGATATCTAATTAACCCCCTCCTGCCGCGTTATGCCCATGCGCGTCACGGGTTGCATTCCTGGCCGGTTTCTTCGCGTCCACACCCGGGGACACAGAAGGTGATCTTGACCGTGCTCGAAAGGTTAACCATGTCGCGGCATCGTCCGCGTAATGAAATATGTTTATAGTCACTAAGAGAGATGGTCTATTATGATCTCATTGGCTGCAAAGCGATAATAACATGCTCGCCACTCGACACGCGTTTCTTTAACTGTCAGATGTGCAAGGGCGCCACCACAACCTACCTTCAGTTCCCGTTTCCTTTTATTCCGTTCACTTCACGATTACCGCAGCAGGACAGTTCATTGCCATATTAGATTCTATACTGTGTCCTTCTCGCCAGCAATGGCCTTTGTGGGGACTCGTAAACCCCCGTTTCAGTGGCTCGGCATCTATCTCGGTATGATAAGAGAAGGTCAGCAATGGCGGCTGTAATCTGGCGTGTGTTTAAAGAAACGTCAATAGCTATAAGGTCTCATTGTTCGAGGTGTGCACGAAGCAATGCAAAACCTCGTTGAAATAACTAAAAAAAAATGGAACCACGTGGACGTTTTGGAACGGCGCAGTCGATGTTTTAGCATCACCACTGCACAAAGAGGACGTTCCTCTTCTTTTTTTTTGTGTCAAAAATGGTTTTGAGCTAGTTATAATTCCCAACAATTCAAAGGACGCAGGGCGTTTAGAGTCTCCAAAAGTGTTATTGTCGCTCCTCATCCAAGGGGAGTGCGACACGAGCCGATAAGAACCCTAAGAAACAAACCACGAAGAGAGAAGCGTGAACATAATGCGTGTCTCAGGTTGTCGCTGACTACAGCAAGTCTCGGCTTGCGTATCTGTGATCGGGATTTCCCGTTTAATTGGTCTGGGAAAAATCAAACCCTAAAACGTTTTCCGACTGTAATTAGCGCCCCAGACTACACTCGTGGAACGCGAATGCCAAACGCCGGACGCCGCCGTTCCGTGTTCGAACGCGTTCGACAAGTGCAGTGGAGACAGAGGCAGCTGTAGCTTTAGGTCTACCCACTAATCATTCGAGCTAGAACTCGGTGTTCTGACGTCAACGCGGCTCTCGTTTCCTCCTTTCTCTCAGTTTCTCTTCGTATAGTGTGTTTGCCTCATGTTCAGTTCGGGGTTTCAGGAAGTTCCGGGTTGTGCGGCCGCTCTTTAATCAGCCTTTGCGACAGAAGTGGGGGAGAGGGGGATGAGAGAGACAGAGAGAGAGCCTAGTGCCCACGAGAGTGTGTGCCCAGTTGCCCGTCTTTCTCCCTTCTATTGTCCGGGCCAAACTTTGGCGCCTGAGTTTTGATTAATTGGGAGACACGGCGCCGGAACGTTTGTCCTTAATTAAGGTCCCTCCCCCTCCTCCCACTTGGCGTCGTCCGGTTTTCTAGTTCTTGACCATAGGAGGTGGCATACGCAGGTTGCCTTTTACGCCGCGGACGGCGAGCGTGCTCGCTGAACACGACGGGCCGCGCGAGTTGCCGCGTAATCTTGTGGTTGATAACGGAATGTGTAGGAGCGTCCCGACCTAAAAAGATGCGGTCCACGATAAATCACGCTTCTTTTTCTTTTTAAAACTTTCACCATTGTGGGGCACTCACGCTGATTCGGCTCGGCTTGCCCATTGTTTTGTTTTAACGCGTAGCCTGTTATATGGCTGGCTGTTACGTCAGCTTTCGACTGGAACTTGCCTCCTCACTGATTGAAAACGAGTCCCTGCCAGTATATCGACATCATCATCATCGTCATTTTCATCACATCAGTGCACAGGGAACAAAGACTTAGGGGTACCAGCAGACAATAACCACACAGGAAGGGACAAAGGTAAAGGGGGAAGAGGCAAGATAATACATTAGACATACAATCGAAGCAGCATTTTTGGAGTTAGAATTAGATCAGGCCATAGGAAATGGTAGCGTCTACACGACACAGAGGAGGATCATGCTGAAGAAGAGGAAATGACCACAGGGAAATGGGAGAGAAAGCAGAAGGAAAGGTTCCGGCTGGAACTGTGACAGGTCCAGACAGCATACCAATGAGACTGATAAAAGTTCTAGGCAAAACGAGCAAATTGAAACTAAGGCAGGTGATTGACCAGATACTTATGGGAGGGGAGGTACCCAGTGACTGGAAATTGAGCAGGATGAGATTTGTATATAAGGGAAGGAAGACAAAGACAGTATCAAATCATACCAACCAATCATAGTAACTTCTGTAATATACAGCCTAGCTATGGAAATTGTAAAAAGAAGAATGGAAGAAAGGGCAGAGAGAAAGCAGATTCTGAAGGAGCCTCAAAACGGTTTCAGGATGGATAGACGACTAGATGATAACTTATTCGTAATCACGCAGTGCATAGAGATAGCAATGACAAGTCAAAGGCCATTATGGGTAGCATTTTTGGACATCAAAGGGGCATATGACAATGTGAATCAGGAAAAACTCTGGGACCAACTGAAGAGCTATGGGCTAGGAGGAACCATGGTTAAGTTTCTTGAACGGGTTTATACGGAGAATAAGGTTGTTATAACATGGGAAGCCGAAACTACAGGACCAGCAGCAACAAAAAGAGGACTTAGACAGGGTTTCCCATTGTCTCCCCTGCTCTTTATGATATACCTCAGTGAGATGAAAAAAGATTACAGCAGTGCAACCTAGGTTTTGACCTGACTTACATAGAGGAACGGACATAAAATACAATCAAGTATTGCAGGGTTAATGTGTGCAGACGACACTTGTACTCGTATCAGAAAGTCGTGAGACAATACAGGAACTGATTAGGATTTGCAGCAGGAAGGGGACAGTTTAGGACTAAAATTGAGTAGGGACAAGTCGGGTGTAATAGTTTTCAACGACGAGAAGGGGGAACCCCTGGAGATACAGGACACATTGATAGAACACGTAGAAAAGTACAAATATCTTGGAGTATGGTTAAGTGAAGGAAGACGGTATCTAAAAGACCATGAAGATATTGTAATAAAGAAGGGGAAACGAGATTCAGCTATCATGAAACACAGGGCGCTATGGAACTATAATAGATATGAAGTCGTTAGGGATGTATCGAAGGGAGTCATGGTGCCAGGGCTGTCATTTGGGAATGCGGTATTCGTGTATGAGGTCAGAAATCCAGGCAGTTTTAGAGATACAGCAAAGGGGTGTGGGTAGGTTGGCATTGGGGGCACATGGGAATACACCAAATGAGGCAGTACAGGGGGACATGGGTTGGACATCTTTCGAGAGTAGAGAAGCGATCAGTAAAGTAAAATTTGAACAAAGTCTGGCTGAAATTGAGAATACACGGTGGTCAGCGAAAGTGTACAAGTATCTATATATGAAAAGTCTAAACACTAAGTGGACAAACCGAACCCGAAAGCTGTGATCTAAATACATTCAACGAGATGGGGCCGATCAGAGTGTATCAGTAGAAAAGGGAGTAAAGGAAACAGAGAGGAAGTTGTAGGAAGAGAGAATGCAGGGGAAATCAGCTTTAAGAATATACAGGGCACAAAAACAAAAAAATAAAAAAGGAACAGTTGTATGATAATTCATTGGGGAGCTTAATGCTGTTTGAAGCTAGAACGGGGGTGCTAAGAACGAAAACATATAGGGCTAAATTACAGGAAATTGACACTCTATGCAACATATGCAACCGCGAAAGGGAAACTATAGGACATGGAATCTTAAAGTGCACGGGGCTTCGTCCCACCCTCTTGGGGGGATGACTACGGATTTGGAGGGGGATCTGGGATTTGCGGACATGGATGGATGAATGGATAGGGAAAGAATTGCGGTGACTAAGAGGAGATTGGAAGATTGGTGGAAAAGATCTAGGGAGGGGTAAAATAAATACAGATAAAGATAAGCAATGGAATCACTTTAAAAAAGGAGGGGGGGGTTGTGTTACAACAACATTTACACACATTTAAAAAGAAAAGAAGGGATGACGAAATGTTAGGCTAGGTGGCGCAAGTCGCCGCCTGATACAAAGGGTATAGCCATTGCTATGCAGCCATCCATCCATCCGTCGTCTCCACCATCATAATCATCTGACGTTGAACTAACCAGCGGTGCGGCCTTCTTATCTAGGAGGTGTGGAGAGAGTGCGTTTCCAGACACGGTGTGACAGTGAGCATGAGGTGAGGGGGCAAATAATAAGAAGAGGATTTGATAGAATACTGGAAGACGAGAAACAGCAGGATCAGAGCGGCGGTGTGCAACCTCAAGAGACACGAACTTCGCCTTCCACTTCCCACTAGAGCGCTATAGCCGTGGCAGGAGTTTTCTTTGAGAGGCGCTTCGTGCGACAATGTTCGTGCCGTCGAAGTAATGAATACGTACCAAACTTATATTGGAAAAATCACCGCGAGGAAACAGGCAATGCACTTTGTGTTACAATGGCCCTTGCCACACTAATTCGAAAAAAGGCAAATTATTTTATAATAATTTATTTGGTTCTGAGCATCGGGTGCGTGTAAGCGGGCGTTTTAAATTTCGTTTTAATGCGTAAAATGAAGCATTTGTTAAAAATTTTAAATAACGCGTTGTGATTGGTTCGCCGCCTGCGTTGTCGAGCAATATGTCTTATGGAAGCAGTTCTTTTTTTTTACATTTACACTGCGTGTAATGGGTAATGGTGCAACGCTATTCGTAAGAATCGGGGCCGTAAGGTAATCTGTTAAAAGAGCGCGTCAAAAGAAGAGAAAACACCCACTTCTTTACGGGTGATTAATTACTGAATGCGCGGCCATCTGTGACAAATGCGACGCGCCGCTTGTGCGTGTAAAGTTCGTTCGATTAATCACTATACCCTTAATTAACCCTCACTTTTTTTCTTTACTCGAATATTTCATTTAACGCGCAAATTAAGCTATGCAATTAAAATATATACCGTTTTTGCCACGTTGATTTTGACTCGCTTGAAGTGATTCGGCTTTTAATTGAACAAAACATCGTAAAAATTGGCTAGCCATCTCCAGTGTTAAGAAACGGCTGCACCGTGCGAAAAAAAAGATTAGCTAAAAGAAAAACTTGAAACACGAAAGAAATGCCTGGCACAGGCTGAAATGTTTTCTTTTTGTCATGTTTCTAGTTCACTCAGCTCGGCTAAGACTTTACCAGAAAACGTTAACCCATAATAAGCTTTTTTTATTTTTCTAGAAAAGGAAGCACGAAAAGAATCGCACAAAAAGAATGACACGTTCTTAATCAAGACTATAGTTAGTGACAGCCTAAAAGTCCCAGGGCGTTGCAATTCCGCAGCATCTCATTCTGGCTTGGCAGTCAACGAGATTGCGCAATTAGAAGATAATAACGTCGAAAAGCTAATCATGAAGAAAGAAGCGTGAACGTTTCTTAAGTCGCAATGACAAGAAACAAAATAAGTTCGTTTCTTGTCATTAGTTTCTTTTGTGAAAAAAAAAGAAGGGTTCAATTTGAAGTTCTTCGATAAACGGATCACTTCAATGGCCGCATACGCACGGGGACGTCGTCTGGGCGCCGAGCTCTGATTGGAAGGATAGTGGGTAGACGCTATAGGACTAGCCGCCTTTGTCTCAACACACTGTTCTTCTCCCAATCAGAGCGAACAAGAGCGTCGTCTGCTCTTCGCTCAGGGTGGTCCGGCGTTCGGCGTTCGAGCGCCAGACCACGGTGGAAGAAGAGAGAGTGTTCTGAACGGCACCGCCCCGCCGTGGAACAAGAAGCTTTGCTCGCGTTTCTCGTCAATGCCGTGAGATACGCAACAGGACTTGGTGCTCGAGAAACCTAGAGTAACTGTATACCCCCTACGGGGCAGAGTAGCGCAATGGTACCCACAGGGTTGCCAGCTTCGCTCCAAGCACTACGGGAAGCAACAAGAGGAAACGACCATCGTTTCTGTAGGAGGCGCGGCGGCGCGATGTCGAGGTAGCGTGCTGCGGCGCGCGACGTAGAGAAAATAGTGCGACGATGCGCTCTCCTTCTAAGCGCTCGGTCGCCGTGGTGTTGACACGGGAGCGAAAAGCGCGCCCACGCATCGCCGTTGTCCTGAGGCGACGATCTTTGGGACTCGGTTCGCATCATTCAAACAGCGACGCCCCCCGCTGTTGCAGGAGCTTCAGCGGTATAGTTGGGTCTCATGGAGCGAATGCCGCTGCTCGAGCTTTTTACGACTTTCTCTTTCGGGTCATAGGTACAGCTATACGACGTGCAAGTTCGTCTGCTAGTTGCGCAACTCATGCGCTTGCTTACCAAAAGCCTGCATGATACGAGCTTTGTTTTCATTTTTGCAGTGTTACGGCTTATTTTAGCCAAAATAAGTATTAATGTTACGAATATTTATTTATTTATTTATTTACCCTCGAGGTACATAGTACATTTGAGAGGGGAGTGAACACACACAAAAAATCATGGCAACGAAATCAATCAACTAAGGCTGCTGTTACTAAGTGTTTGTTTACAAAGAACAACGTCAGTGATGGAGGCAATTGAAGCGGGAAGGCGGTTCCAATCTGTTGACGTGCGAGGTATGAATGACACACTGAATGCGTTCGTATTGAAACTTGGTATGCCAACCTTATGGACGTGATCGAGGCGAGCGGAGCGATAAGATGGTTCGAGTATAAGTGACTGGCGTAAAAATGAATTGTGATGGTAGATTTTATGAAACAAGCAGAGACGAGCACATTTACGGCGGGAAGATAAGTCGGGTAATGATAGAGTTATTTTCATATTTGTTACACTGGACGTGCGATGATACTTGGATAAGATGAAACGAGCTGCCCGATTTCGAATGCTTTCCAATGCAGTGACAAAGCAATGTTGGCCGGGATCCCACACGGATGAAGCGTACTCTAATTTGGAACGGACTAGGCACTTGTACATGATTAAATTCAGCGATGAAGGGGCTTGAAAAAAATTGCGTTTTAAGTAGCCCGGGATACGATTGGCATTTACAGCAACACACTCAATATGGGTATTCCATGAGAGATTTGATGTAATATATATGCCGAGGTATTTGCAAACGGAAACAGGTGATAGGGGTGTATTGTTCATGTGGCATGTAGGACAGCTAGTGTTAGTGCGTGACACTCTCATAGACTTGCATTTATTGGTATTTAATTCCATCAGCCAAGCATCGCACCAGCGAGGTATGTGGTTAAGATCCGTTTGGAGATGATCAATATCAGATTGGTCAGTAATGCTGCGATAGAGAACGCAATCATCAGCGAACAAGCAGTTTGATGAATAAGTTCGTTAGATACTGGATCGTTATTATAAATAAGAAACAGTAAAGGGCCAATTACGGATCCATGGGGCACCCCTGAATGAACAGACGCCATAGAGGAAATCTTGTTGTTAACACTTACAAATCGTGGACGATTGGTTAAAAGGCATTTATCCAATCGAGTATGTGAGGGTCAATATTCAAGGCGCGGAGTTTTTGAATTAGTAGAGATTGAGAAACTTTATCAAATGCCTTCGAAAAATCTAGAAAAACACAGTCAGTGTAAGAGCCAGAGTCAAGAAAGCGATGAAGATCATGGGTAAAGGAGACGAGTTGAGTTTACACACGAATGATTTTCTGAAGCCGTGTTCTGCTGACGTAAAAAAGTTGTTAGATTCTAAGAAGGTAGTCAGATGAGAGCAGATGATATGTTTAAGATTTTGCATGGGATACTTGTCAATGAGATAGGACGATAATTGCATGGATCGTGTTTGACACCCTGACTTGTGCAACGGAACAACCTTCCCGATCTTCGAGTCATTAGGCACTATACCTGTTTCTAGTGACTGTGAAAATAGCTGATGAAGTATAATAGACAAATATATTTTGGTGTTTTTTTAATTTTGAATTAATCTCGTCAACACCCGTAGATGATGAAATCTTAAGCCTATCTATTACACTTGAAATACCAACAACATCGAAAACGACAGAGTTCATAGGTAAGAAATCATGCAGAGGTAGTGGAGGTACACTTACGTTACTCTGAACAGAGTATGATTAGACAAAAACATAATTTAACACAGAAACACACACGTTGACGTCTGTGGTTTGCCCATCAGGAAAGATCAGAAAATACTTCCGTTATCACTGCTGTTTACAGTGTTCCAGAACTGCTTTGGATTATTCAAAAACATAGAAGGAAGTGTGGTATTAAAAAAAAAACATGTTTCGCATTTTTAACTGTTTTGTCATATTCGGAAGCGGCAGTAAAATATGCCGCCCAGCGAACCTCTGTGGAATTGAACTTTGCTGCAGGGAATAATCTCTTCTTTTTGTTAGATAGTCTTTTTAGAGTTGTATTGTACCATGGCGCATTTGCATGATTGCGAATTACTTTAGACGGTATACACTTATTCGTTAAGAAAGCGACACAATGTTTTAAACATATTTCAATTTCTTTCAACTGAACGATTAAGAAAACCTACTAGGTAGCCTTCAAGAAATAAACAGAGAACTCTGTTGATGGAAGTAAAATCACCCTTACTGTAGTCTCGAATACTTTTTACGGTTGATAAGATTGAGCCCTTGGACGCATGAACCGTGCTGTGTAGTAAAGAGTGGTCACTAACGCGAGGCAAGTATGATATCGATGAAATAGTGTGCGGGTGAGTGGTATGCACTAGGTCTAATAAAGACGATGATGACGATGATACTCTTGTCGGAGATGCGGCTACATGATCGAAGTTAAAATATGTACATAACGTAATAAATTCGCTAGCTTCAGTTTGAAAAGGAACACAAGAAAGGTAGCCAGCAGTCCATTTAATACTTGGGTAATTAAAGTCCCCATCAAAACGATAGGTGAGTCTGGAAACCGTACAATAACTTGGTTGATAGAATCGTGCAACAAACTTGAAAACATTGAATTATTCGTTGGAGGGCAATAACAAACACCAAATATCCTATTTTTAGAGCGCAGCTCTTAGGCGCCCGTTTCCGGCTTGAGCGGCGTCGGCGTCAACCGTAAGGCCGTGACCCCGCAGGTCACGTCAACCCCCCCCCCCCCCGAGATCACGTGACCCCCCCCCGCCAGAGGTCACGTCACGAAGGAGGGGTATACCCTGTCTTCAGTACCCTTCTCTCCTCCTCGTTCCAGGCTTCCTTTCTTTCAACACTTCTCTCTCTCTCCTCCTCCTCAAGAGCTGCGCTCCAATTCGGCGTTACAGGGAGTTGTAAACGGCTTTTTTTTTTCTTTGTAATTTAAACAAGCACACACCCAAGTAATCCCAAGAGCACAGGCAATCGGCACAAGAAAAAGAAACAATTGTATTGGCCACCGCTAACAAGACACCACCACCGGATCTGTCATTCCTATCATATCTGTAAATATTGTAACGTTTCTGACAATGAAAGAGCTCATTATTACAAACTTTTGCTGACAACCAAGTTTCCGTCAAAACTATTATATCCGCATCACAGGAGTCGACAACTGAGCATAAGTTATCACGTTTGGGGAACAAACTACTAATGTTAGTAAAAATAATCGAAATCTTTGAGCTGGAATCGGGAGGTTCACCACCCCTCACTGGCTGTTAAGATGTGGTAGCTGGCTCAGACGCTGTTTCAGCCACTGACTGTGCCCCATTGTTTTCTCGTCGAACAGCAGCAGAAGGAGGCAGCTCATAGGTGCTATCGTTGCTATAGGATTGTATGCAAAACATTTTACGTTTAAAAATAGCTTGTTATAGCGAAACTTAAAAACCACCCGCTGGTTTTTTTTCGTAATCAAGCAACTGTTTCCTCGCAAGCCCTGTCTTAGGAGAAAAATCTTCGGCTACGAAAACAGGATTATCTTTCAGTCTGGAACGGCATGACAGTATACGTTCCTTAGTTTTTAAAGGTTCAAACTTTACAATCCCGGTGCGAGACTTGCCGCTTACAATGACCCCCAGCCTGAGTGCACGCGCTATCTCTTCATGCGAGATGGTTATATTCAAAACATTCGATAAGAAAGACAGCATCTCATCTTCCGACCGCGACCACGTTTCAAGAACGCGATCATGAATACAGTGAAAGATCAAATTATCCCTACGTGACCTATCTTCCATATCACTTAGTCTTGAATTTAAGTTAAAGGGGTCATGAAACGATTTTCCCTACTTCTTCCTCCTTAGCTTTAATCCTCAACTCAAATGCGAATTGTGAAATCACGTGGTCGTGACATTCCTTCGGCACCGGTGCGATGACTCCGAGCTTCCACCGTGCTTTTTATGCACACCATAGAACTTGTCATTCTCCAGTGACGATAAGTTCTGTCAGGGCACTCATTGGCCACGAACGCGAATCCAAATATTCGTCGACGGATTGATTATTGACGAGCGCATACGCCCGGTGACGCAGTTCTCGTGTCCAATGGGTGAGCTGGGCTCTGCTGACGTCAGTTTGGCGCCGGTGACGCGCCTTTGGAACCGCGGATGTATCATAGTGAAAAGGCGGAGAGCTTTCGAAGGCAAGAAGGTACAAAATAGTCCGCTATATTTTCAAATGTTCGTACCGATTAGCTGGCTTTTGACTTTCTAGCCTCTTTCTTTTGGCCAACTAAACGATATGCGATTAGTAAAGTCCGAATTTAAAATCATTCATCCCAACCCAAAATTCGTTTCATGGGCCCTTTAAGATTGTCTCGTTCAATACGTTCGATGGTCTGGTGCGCTGCGACAAGCTCACGCTGCATGTCAGGAAAAGCTGCGGTTTTAGATTCCACTGTCGTCACTGTTTGAACAAGATTAGTGACAGAATTTTAATTGACCGCTGATTTGCTTTAAGCTCGTTTATAGATGCAATCACAGTGGCTTGCCCTTCCTCAAATTTTAGCGAACAGGCATTAAGGTCACATTAATTGAAGAGCGTCTTGGTAACAATGACTGGCAAAAGAAAGATAGGTCACGAACACGCACATACTTCCTTCACACCCTTTCTCTTTTTTCGCGGTTCTAAAATGCAGGGAGTGGTTTTGGGCTCATTTATGTTGTTGCCAGTTGAAAGAAAAGTTTCGTTGTCTCTTGTCCGGAGTTTGTTTTATTCGTTCTTTTGCCAGGCATTAAGGCTTTGTAATTATTCAAACATTTCGTTAAATTGTATAACCTGTTGTTCGTTCATGGGACCTGGGTTTACCTCAACACCACCACACAACATCAAAAGCAGCACTCGGAACGACTCAAGACAGGCTCCTAGGCATAGAAGCACGACTAAGCAAATACAGTTTGATTTAAAGCAAGGGTCAATGTCACGTTTACTAACCTGCAGCTCAAGAACGAAGAAGTTCACGTTCCGCATAGCAGCCGTGCACCCATGCCCACTGGCCGACAGCGATGATGCTCCGAGTTTTGTAGCGAATCCACGTGATGATTCCAATGCCGATGACGTTGACGATGTTGCTGTTAGAACGGATAGTCGCTCGATGATAATCACGTCGGTTGGCTCAGTAGGCTCCGTGGGGACGGCAAAGGCTTGATGCTGAGGCTAGCTTGCGAGCAGTGGCCCTCCGTGACCTGCACTGGAAGAACGAAAAAGTTCACGTTCCGCATCGTAGCCGTGCATGCGCTCCACCCTCGAAGGAGCTCACGCGCTTGTTCCTTAGCAGTATTAGAGTGAACTAGAAACGACTGAGTGGGGCGAGCTGCTACAGGCTCCGCTCTTGCTTCCATATGCACCTCAAAATGTGGAAAGCGATCAGGTGGAAGCAAGCCACTTTGATCGCAGCGCCACCTTCGCTGCGATCGAAGCGAGCGACGACACAGGTCAAGGTCAAACAGGCAATATAGCCCCTTAGGGGCTATATCGTATTTTTTATGATGTTAACGTCAGAGGTAACATCAAAACACCACGTCACGACGACGTGACCTTACGATGACGCCACGACGTCGTCGTCGACTACGACGTACGCGACGCCAAGATGCTGTCGTAAGGCCGTCATGACATCGCGTCGTGTCGAGGACCACGCCGTTTCGCGACATCAAGTCGCCGTTGTAACCGCGGTCGTGACATCGTGTCGCGTTGAGGACGACGCCGTTACGCTACATCCAGTCGCCGTTGTGACACGGTCATGACGTCGCGCCGCGTCGAGGACGACGTGGACGTGATCGTCGATGTCGACGTCGACGTCGACGCCCCACAGAACGTCAAACATCGCTATGACGTCACGTTAACGTCGTTCTGACGTCGTCGTCAATGTCAACGTCACAACGACGTCACGACGAAGCCTTGACGGCGTCTAACGTCGTCGCCTTCGCCAACATCAACGTCGACGCGCCGTCACGACGAAGTCTTGACATCGTGTAACGTCGTCATCGTCGACGATGACGTCGACGTCGACGTGTGAGTTGTCGGGACGTCGTAATGACGTCGAGTTGCGTCATGTCGACAATGACGTTGACGACCTGACACCAAGCGTCTTTATGACGTCGCACTGACAAGGACGCCGTCATCTTGACGTCGTCGTCGTCAACGTCAACGTTGACATCGACGTCGTTGTCAACGCAATATGACGTCAGAATGCAGTCTTGATGTCGTGTAACGCGCGTTGTCGACGTCGATGACGACGTTGACGTCAAGGCGGCGTCGTGATGTCGCATGGCGTTGTGACGACAAGTCAGGTCGCGGTGACGTTATGTGTTGATGTGACGCTTGACGTCTACGTTGCATAAAAAATAGAGCCCGGCGTTCTATTGTTTCTATGATCTTGACCAGTGTTCCGGTCAAGCTTGGCGTTGGAACGCAACGCGTTTTCATAAAAAAACAGCTAATCCGAACCACTTCGCTTGTAGCGCCCAAGAGGGCGCTACGAGCGAGCGAAGTAGCTTGGATTACCCGTTTGTTTCCACCTGCGGAGGTGCAGCAATAGCCCTCCGGTGGCCCCAGTCGTCCTTTCTGGTGCACTCTACCAGTATCCGCCCCTCAGAATGCCTATTTGGCTGCATCGTGAGCGCGCGCTCTTTGCGCATTCTTCATCCCCCCTGTGGATTATATTTACCGTCTTTAATAGCTCGTGCAAATGTTTTCTTTTTTTCCTGCGATACGACGCATTTCGGTACACTTGCACGCCGTATAAGAACATTGTAAATGCAATGAGCTGGAAGCCTACCCGGCTGATATCATTTCTCCCAGTCGGAATTGCATGTGTAGAAGCCTTTGCCGTCTTCCGTGCGATAGGTGCGCTTGTTAACACTGCAGCCGGTCGTTGTCACGGGACACTTCTACGCGAATGCAAAATTCATTGCGCCAAAAACAACGGCCGATGAAAACGGCGTCAATTTCGTTTCGGACGAGCAAAATGAAGGCCGCTTGCGAGCAAGCCAAGCAAGTGAACGTCTGCGCAGTGCCGATGTTCCGGTCGCGTATCCCACCGCGGGAGCTGCAAACGCGAAGGATGTTTTCGCCTTCTGCTCTCCAGAACTTAGAACGCTATTACGCAGCGCCCAGTTGCTACGCATGATGTTTAAAAGTTTAAGTAGCTTCCAGCTTGTTTGATTCCAGTATAACCATATTTTGCGAACACAAAGCGAAAGCACGTTCCGCCCGAAACTCGCCTTCTGGCGAGGCCGCTTCCCCACGCAACTCCTTGGAGCGAAACCGCGCACGTGACCTCCTCTCCGCCAGTGCGGAGTTGGCGGCGAAAGGAAGAGGAATAGGATACTCTTGCTCCGCAAGCAAAGCTAATACATAGCTTGCACTCACGTCACTTGGTGGTCAGACATGATGGGGAAACATCGCGTGAGAGTTTTGCTTCCGCTTCGTTAACAACACTCTTCTTGCCACGAGAAAGAGGGGCGGACTTGGGGGAAAGGGCGCGTGCGAGCGTAGCTTCCACTGCGTTAATGAAGCGCTTCTGGACACCAGAAAGAAAATGGCGGACTGACGTCACGTGCAAGCCATGTGTACAGTTGCTCTAAAGAAACCGTCCTTATTCATGCGCACGTTCTGAAAGCCGCGCGACCGCGGCTGCGCGCAGGCCCCTAAGCCGACGAGTGCCCCCTGCCGGGAGATGCACGAAACCCGAGCCATCTTTTTGCCGCCGTGGCGGGACTTGTTCAGACACATCTCTCTTCGTCCATTGTACGCCAGAGCTCGCGCGAGAGGCAGACCACGCTCTTGTTCGCTCTGTTTGGAGGAAGAGAGTGGTTAGGGACAAAGGCAGCCACCCTTTGCGCCTACCAGATTTGTACGCTATTTTTTACAAATACTAACATTACTTGTAAACGATTACTATTTAGAGTAATTGTGTAATTATTTGAATATATTTATTAGGAAGTAATCGCGATTGTAATCAGATTATTTTTGGAAGTACTAAAATGTCCCTCCCCTTCCTAATGGCGTTCTTTGTGTGCACAAGTTTCCTATCAAGGAATCTTCGAACCAAGTCTCCGACAGAAGATGGTTCACCAAAATTGGTGGATTCAGAAGATAAGTAGTTTATAGTTCGGTGACTTTAAGCCAATAATGGACAGTACGAAAGGCCCGTTTTCAAACCGGCTGAAAAATCTGTTGTTCTAAATATTTGAATCGGAAATGTATAACGGTTACATTTTTCAAGTAACGGCCAATTACTTTTCTTCTCAAGTGATCAAGTAATACAACTGAATACGTTTTAATCCAGAGTAATTGTAATTGCAATCGATTACTTTTTTTTCGAGTAACATGAACAAGGCTGGCGCCTACCCACTCCTCCTCTCCTCCTCTCCTTCAGTTCCTCTACATGATTTCTCTTTTTTCTTTTGCGGTGCCGTTTGTCGTTATTGTGCAATATGTAGACAACCACATGGGCCTCTGAAAAGCAGGTGACAACACAGGATGCTACCGGACAATGTTGTCTCTGGCGATATTGTATTTTTTCGTAGGTTGTACACCCGCCGGGTATGCCTGGTACGCCTCTTCCAACTGCAGAGCCTCCTCTTCAAGCATGTCTTTTCCTCATCTCAATTTCCCACTCGTAGTCTGTAGAGGCAGCCACGCGGGCACTGCGAAAAAAAGCCATAATTCTTCTCCAGTTGCTGGCCTTGCCAAAGTCATCTACCGCTCATCTTTTTATTTTTTTATTTTTTTAGCGGCATTGTATCACATAGCGGCATTGTAGCACATTATTTGCTACAATGCCACTAGGTGGCGCAACCCGCATCCAGAAACTGCCAGTCGGAAACGGCATGCGTGGAGGAAGAATACACAAACAGGCCAAGTGCGCGAGTCCCTTTCATGGATATATCGAGTTCTGCTAGAAAGAGAAAGAGAGAGGAAGAGAGAGAAAGAGAGATAGGGAGTTTGCAACGCGTTTACGACAGATCGTTTAATCGTTCATGCGGTTAATGAATTCCGCAGTTGCGGAGCGGCGCACACCGAGGCCTATTTGTCCTAGGCGCTCTTCCTAAACTGCTACAATCGTGTTTGGCGGTTGGCTGAATTCCCGTGGAATGCATTGCTAATTTACGTACGCATAGGGAAGTTTTGCCGGGGGCTTTGTTTAATCGCTGAATGTACGCCCACTGGGGAACCGCGTGGGACAAATATTCGCTCATTTCCTAATGATACTTTATGAGCTGTTTCCTCCAGAGGGAAGATCGAGACGGAAGTGAAAGCCGTAAAAGGACTAAAACATACCCTAGCAAAACATCCCAATGTAAATAAATAATGCAAGATAATAAATCGGTGAAGGAGGACATAAAGAAGTGATATAAACGGTTTGCTGATTATTCTTTATTGTTTGCTCGATAAATAAAGTATTTTTAATGTTATGGACGGGCCAAATGGAATTTTGATTCATCGGCTGCTTTAAGCTTCCCGATAGATATGTGAGATTTGAAGGGTTAGAGGGAATGGCAAAACAAGCAATTCCTCAAATTCTTCACATACGCGCACACACACACACACACATAGGCACGCACGCGCACAAAAACACACGCACCCACACACGCACACACAAACACACACAAATTACTTGTGATTAATATTACTCAACAGAAATGGAAATAATAATAGAGACCATGGAATCTTAACAATAAGCCGTCTCAGAGTCGATGTATGCGAGAGCGCTTCGTCATAGAACCATGAGGATACTTAGCTGTACGTCTATGGTTATTAGATTAATTAACTATACGCTATGAAGAAAACTTTAGAGCTCAAGAAGGCTCGCTAAATGGAAAAGGGCTCACAGGATGTCTCGTGTGACGCATCCAGCAGTTGCACCTCGACGTAGCGTGGTCAAACGTATACAAAAACTACTTTGTCCTTGAGCCTTAAAGGGACCATAAAAAAAAAGGATTTCACCTTTTACTAAGTAGCCACCCCAATAAATCTGTTCAGTTTTGATCACTTCATATTTGAGTGAACGTTGCTATATTTGTTTTAGTTGTAACTCCGAGAGTGTGTCCGAAAAGCTCTCGGAGTCGGTTTCTAAATGTATACTACTGCACCACGATCCACTCAAGACATCAATTAAAGCTTTTTTAGCATTTTTTTCTCACGAGATAAACTGTTAAAATCTGCTCTTCTCTTCCTCCAATGGATGTGTAGTTAGGGGGACAAAAAATAAAAGGGGGGGAGGGGTGTCTTGGTTTTGTCACTGAGACTAGATGAATATTTGGGCATGATACCCGTCTTCCTTGCCATGGTGTATTATACAGTGAGGAACGGAGGAGATGAGGACATGAGCGCGTGCGGGGGCGTCAGAGCGCCCAGCTCCGATTGGAAAGAGAGTGGTTAGACAATGGCTTCTTGCTGCCTTTGGCTGCATTTACATGAATCCGACCGTAGCGCATCAAATTGAGATTTGACTATTTTGATTGGTAGCGGATGGATAAAAGAGGAAGAACTAGGCAGACAGGTTGCATGCGATTGGTCCCTGCTCGATTCGACGCGCTACGATCGCATTCATGCAAACGTAGCCTTTGTCTCTGCCAACTGCGTACCCTCCAATAAGAGCGAGCAAGAAGGTCGTCTGCTCCTAGCGCCGAGATATGGCGCGTTCAAACGAAATTCTTGTTCGCTCTGATTGGAGGAGGTAGTGGTTGGAGACAAAGGTAGCGAGACTTCGTGTCTGCCCACTATACCTTGTTTCACCTTCCGATGGACAGCAAAGGACGCTACTAGCCACCGGAGCCAATCCATAGCTCGAAGGGGTGTCGCGTGTCCTTCCGGTTGGGCGGGGGCAACGTGGGGAGCGCAAAATCACGTGACAAGCTACGAGCTCTGCGGATATGACTCGGGTAGAGCATCCGTCACGGTACATCGTAAGGTGGAACGGGGTATAACCGTTCCAATCAAAGCTCGACACTCTGACAGTTACCGCACGCTCTCAAGTCCTTCCTCTCTCAGTTTCTCGTTGCTTAGTTGCCGACAGAATGATTGAGGGAAGTAGGAGTTTCGAGTTGTCCCCGCCTCCAACGCGAGCGTCCTGTCTTCCATAACACTTGGACGACCGGCGGGCTTCGAGCGTGCTCGCGCGTTGCGAATGCACGGCGGACGGCAGCGCGTGCCGGGGACCGAGCATCTGAAAGAGACGCCCCGCCCTTCTTATCCCTCCAGTTACTATGTACTGATTAGGGGAACGCCGAATATTAGTGTTCTACGTGCATCTCGGAGAGCTATACACACAGGAGCTGCTGAGAAACGCTTCGATGGAATCTACCTATTCGTCATTCTGTTCAAAAATCATTAAATTCAAACAAACTTTTTTTCTATCTTTTTTTTTTTGTTATTTACTTGAAACTATTTATCACATTCACTCACAAACGCAAACACGGTATATTTATGATCAACCTTCCGAAACAAATGCACGAGGCTCTTCTTATCTGGAATAATCGCTTTCTTGGGGGATGTACAAACGCCATCCTGCCTTGCTTCCTGGCCAGTTTAAGGTTTCGCTAAATATGCTCCCCGCAATATAAATGAGTCATGCCGGCGCCTGCAAAGTTTTCGGTACTCGGTGGATTTTTTTTTAATTATTCTTATTTAAATTTATATTCTTGACTTTATTTTAATCACTTCAGAACTTTGCACGCCGCTCGTATCTCGGCATGGCATGGAACTCGCTTGCGTGTTAACCCCGACATAACCCAGATCACTTCTAAGGAACATAAAAGAAAGTATACAACGAAGAAACAAAATTTGTTTAAATCTTTTTGCTTCGACTTTCAAGTGTGTGTCGAATTCTCCACGTCAGTTGGTTCATCATCTGACTAGCAACATTAACATTATTTAGCTAAGGGCACGTTTCTAAAAACGTTGTTAACGTGTTTATAACAACGACAAAAACTAATTTGCAAAATCTTGTTAGACGTTGTTAAAAAACCAGCAAAATAACTTGTAAGTGGGCAATCCCGATACGGCAGCAAAACAAAAACTCATTCATCTTTGTTATGTCATCATGCAGTGTCTGCTATTAGCGCCGAGATGTTTGGAAGATGTTTCGGTGGCGCCCTCTAATGGTTTCCGTTCGTGATGTCACGACCGTGATTTGCCTCGCCGTGATTGGCAGGACTTGCTTTGCCTTGAGCCTGCGATTGGGCAGGCATTATCAGTACAGGAAGCCATGGTTTGGAAAATCGCAAACTTCGACCACAGCGACACTCTCTGTCGCGCATGTCGTTAACAGTCTCGTTTCAGCTTAAGTCCAGACGCAACAGGCGCTACGAGGTAATGGAACCAATCAAGCAGCGTGAAAGCGCAAGTCAGTGTTTATGATTGGCTCAGCGATGGTAGGGCACGTACTGAAACACAAGGAACACCATGATGGTACGCTTTTGATGCTGTTTCATATGTCATTTGATTGTAGCTTCACAGCCCGACTTCAGGATGAAAAGAAGTATATATATGTCTGCCTGTTTTGACTTCATTTCGTTTCACTGCACAACCAAGCGCAATGCTAGAATTATAAAAAAACAAAAAAAACTTTCAAGATGATTTGCGTGAAGAAGGAAGACCAGCGAAGCTTTACAATGGAAAGTAATGGCCGGCCGCAAGTCGGCGAGCCAGAGTGGAGAGGCTGCCGCCATCTATGAGCGACGGCGGCAACCAGATACGTGAGCTTACCGCCGTCGCTCATAGGTGGCGGTAGCTGTCCAGAGTGTTGTGTCGACATTTCTTTGCGGGGGACATGATCCTGGGGAAACTAGCCCTTAACAGCTCCGCTGTAAAAAAGAAAGAAAGCTGGACACATTTGAGTATATTAAAGCGCAAGCTTACGGCGCATTTTCTGCGCGTGTTTGGTTTAGCGGTTGATAGCAGGCGCACAAAAGCATGACAAACATCGAGACATTGCGCTTTTGGGGCTGTGTGATTGGCGGCATCAACTCGCAGCGTCCACTGCGCTCAGATGGTTTCGTATGTGCATAAATCTTCTTAATTACGGTGTAGTTTTAATGAAGGTATTCCGAGCGATGCCATTTTAAGCGTTTGTGCATTCGCGCGTGCTTTTTCGCGTTTCCAAAGCAACAAATATGCGCGAGTATAAGCTGGGGATTTGTAAACATTCGAGTGGCGAACACGAGGAACGAAAAATAAATCTAGTCAAGTAAGCATATGTTCGCGAGTCTATCTCAAACGCGGTAACTAGAGGATCAGTTTTTATTTGATAAGTATTGGATGGTAAAAATTGGCGCACTCGTATGTGAAGGTTGCAATCTAACATCCATTGTGAAGGCGGTTCGAACGTTTCTGATATCACTTTTTTGTTGTTGACAGTTTTTGTACGCACCGGTGGTTTTAATATGCAAACGTGCTTCAGAATTGTTATCTACATTCATTGTGAAACCATATTAGTGTCATATGATTGATTTCGGTGGTGTGTCGTATTTTACCTTAACTTAATAATAATAAAAATTTAAAAAAATCGCCTTTTTGCCGTCGTGGCACACGCAGTCGTAACACAGAATTTCGCGGGTTGTCTATAGAGAAACGGGGCACACCTCTGGAGGCTCGATTGCGCAAAAGGTATCCGTGTCCGCTTTGACGAAATCGCCGGACGCGGTTTCGATGGGGCCTGCGAGCGGCGTTGTGCCCGTTATATGTCCATCCGCGCAGAGTGGAACCGACCTGGCTGAGGTGGGCGCGCGATTGCTGGCTGTTGCTGGACGGCCGGGGATTGTATCGTGTACACGGCCGCGAGTGCCGGACGGCCGGGGATTGTCGTATCACGGCCGCACGCGGCACTTGAAGAGGAATCCTCGGCCACCATGATATTCCAGCGTTTCCTGCGCCTCGCCCACTCGTTCGAGGACCTGAGAGCGCCCCTAGAAGCTTCGTGCCAACGGCTGACCTCGCGGCCTTCTGTCGTGCCCGGTAAGCGCCTCTGAGCGCTTCGTGGATGTGCTATTTGCGTGCGTTATTCTCTGCGGCGGGCCTGTACATGCCAAGTTCTTAGAGCCTCTCCGCCATTAACTTGCAAACTCCCTATAGTTTTAGCCTTCAATCTAGGCACTTACAACGCAGAATAAAGTAACGCTCAAACTGAGCAATTTTGTTTTTTGTGACAGTTGCGATAGGCGATTCTGTTTTTATTCACGCGTATCAGTGTGGCCTCTGACTGTGTGCACATGTCTCTCTCTCTCGCAGACTCTCGTGTGTCGGACGGGACCAACGTGTGCTCGGTCCTCCTGACATTCATCTCCCTGCTCATCATATCCCTCACCTGCCCCTTCTCCCTCTTCTTCTGCATCAAGGTGCGTTGGAATTGGGTTCGGTGGATGGTACGCGTGCCTCGCAGCGTTGGCACATCCGATGCCATTGGGGTGGCCCTGCTGCCTCCGCGAGCGTTATCTGCAGCATACATTTTCGCGCCACGGAACTTGCCCCTTAACGACAAGAACAAGTAGGAATGACCACCAGCATGGTGCGATGACGTCACGTGCAAGCCATGTACAGAGTGTCCTCACAAAATTTACAAGGTTCTTTGCCTTTTTTTTTGCACATTGTATATTGGCTAATTTCTTTTGATCGTGTGGTGGCCGTGTTATGCCGACACCACCCCTGGAATACCCTCGGCTTGCGAACATCCTCCTCTTGTTCAGCGCAACGTGATCACAGTCCAATGGCAATGGAACCCGAACCTGATGCCGAGCTTTCTCCGACGCGTTGATTGGACGCGAGGCCCTGTCGAACGCCGACGCAGCAGTCGTATCCAATCTGCGTCTTTGGTCGATCTCACTGTGATGACGTCAGAGTTTTCTAGTGCACATTCTTTGATGATTATTCTATGGGTGGTGTCGGTTATGCCCGATTCCCATGGGGGAATTTTACGCGCGATTTCGCAGTTGCGATAGTCGCTTATGCTGGAGAAAAAAGAAAAAGAAAGCATAGTGTAAGCAGGGGTGCTGAATGCCGGAGAGGCGAAATCGCGAGCGAAATCTCACCATGTTATTTAGGTAGTAGCGATTGTACTGCTCCGGTAAAATCGCGGCCCTATAGGGTGGCGACGCCGGACGTCACGCCTAAAACAAGATGTGGCAAATGCACGCTGTTCGAAAATTTATGTACATCAAGGTTCGACCCACGAAGAGACGCAAAGATGTCTCTACCAAATTTTCCATTCCTAATTAATTCTAGTAGTTTCAATTTGTTTTTCACGCTTCGCTTACAGTGACACACATCGAGCGAAAAAATTAGGGATAACGAAGAAACAACAGAAGCTATGAGTATTGCGCGAGCGCATATAGATCCAGGGACAGTAAAACTTAGACAAGCGAAACAACATCCCAGCGACTAGATAAACTCGCGGTCCGCTTCTCATTAGCAGAGCTGATGGACGATGCACGCAAACCGAGCCGGAAGAATGTATAGAACGTTGCGCACGCACATGCTAACCTGCGCCGCCATCACGGGGGAAAACATTCGAACACGGAAGAAGTATATGATAGGCCGCCCTCGAAGAGAGTACACGGCTGCATCGATTCTTGCACGTAGAATATATATGCATCGGGTGCTGTCACAAGCTGGAATTCGATATGTGGCGGTCGAATTATGGACTGGATTTATCGAGGGTGGCTTCAAGGTTGATGACATGACCGATTGTTGAAAACAAGTCGTGGGGAACGCCTTGTTGCCGTGGATAGTCCAATGGGGGACGGCCTCAACGATGACGCCGCGGCGTACGTGGCTCAGGTGATTTTAGTGGCGTCCACTTGGAACTAGAGTGGGTTGTTCCGGTGCTAAGTGTCCGTTGGTTTGTCGGAAAGGTAGGTGGGCGGAGAGAGAGTGGTTTATCGCGTGCGAAATTTAAAGGAGTGATTAAAGATTTTTTTTATTATCTATAGATTATTTTACAGTGTGGAAAGAGTAACAGTCCAGCGTGCAATTAAAATGTTCCAGTGGCACGTGCACGTCACTTCGTGAAGCGAGCGTAGCATGGAGCAAATGCGCCAACATGGCAACTGCTTGAACTTCTGACGAGAATATAGAAAAGAACGAGAACGCCCCATTTGAACTGCATGGCATCAGGAGTAACCAAACCTGAACTTCTGACGAGAATATACGAGTAACCAAACTACTGATAACTTTACCTGTGGCGTTCGCGAACGATTTGATTGCTGGTGTGCGTGTAGCGCCCTGTTTTATAAATCCTTTGGAGCAGCTGTGCATGGGTGCCACCATAACCGACCTTCAGTTTTTGTTTCCTGTTATTCCGTTTACTACACTTCATCATTACCATGGCAGACGAGGTTACTGCCATTTGAGGTTCTATTGTGTTCTTCTCCCCAGCATTGGTCTTTAAGGACACTCGTCAACGCCCGTCTCAGTGGCTCGGTATCTCCGTAAGACAAAGAAGGTCAGCAATGGCGGCTGTAATGTGCCGTTATACAGTCTATACGGTTTCATGAAAGACATTGTAATCTGAAGATGTGACATGTGTATTTATGCACTTGTCCGAGTAAGGCCGCTCTGAATGAGGAAGTCGTCAAGGAAACTTGGGAATTGTACTAAATGGTGAATTCGTTTGCTCTTTATTTTTTATTTTTTGCCTTTTACGGGAGTTTAAAGATTTGCGGGATAAAAAAAGTTATAAAAAAACACATTAATATCTTATGAGAGACACTGTAAAACAAACCAGCGATTCATATTTTTCAATTTCTAGCAAGTTTTAAAGTACAACCACGTGGCATTCCCTCATTCCCTGGGTTGTTCTCTGGGTCATTAAATTTTTAAACGTCGTCAACTTACATTTTGTTTCTTGTTTTCTCGTGGTTGTTTATATAGTCAATCAAGGCTCGACGCTAATAATTGACGTTAATGTGTAAGAAGTCGTCCAAACGCATTTCTTTCTCTGCCTCTTGGCTCCTCTATCTACCAATGAGAGAATGCAGAGTCATCTTTGAATGCGATTTTGATGGCTGCAAGCGGGTCGAGGACGCTACTAATTTGTGCGTGTTTTTAAAACAAACGAGCGATTCGTGTTCATTAATTTCTAACAAGTTTTGAAGTACAGCCGCGTGGCATTCCCTCATTCTCTGGGTCGTTCTCTGGGCCATTAAATGTTTAAACGTCGTCGACTTACATTTTGTTTCTTGGTTTCTCGTGGTTGTGTATATAGTCAATCAAGGCTCGCGCTAATGATTGACGTTAATGTGTAAAAAGTCGTCCAAACACATTTCTTTCTCTGCCTCTTGGCTCCTCTATCTACCAATGAGAGAATGCACATTCATCTTTGAATGCGATTTTGATGGCTGCAAGCGGGTCGAGGACGCTACTAATTTGTGCGTGTTTTTATTTTATAATTTAGAAGTACAGATCAAGGTAGCACCCCTAAAAAAACAAGAAAAAAACATATTCATTATTTTTTTAAATGTCAGTGACTATAGTAACTGACGTGGTGAGAACGGTAGGGAGGAGCTTCAGTTTTCCCGCCCCCAGCTCGAACTTCCACCTTCGACAAAGCTTGGCGTCTTCGACAAAGCTTCGGCGTCACAGCCAAAACACGGCGGCAGGCATTGAGCCCTTGCTATAGATATAGGGGGTTATAAAGACACTCCCTGCAATTACTATCCTGAGAAACAAGCCGAAGAACAGCGAGAGAGAGAGAGAGAGAGAGAGAGAGAGGGGAGGGAGGGAGGGAGGGAGGAGGGAGGGTGAAAACTCATAATTACCTAAAAACCTTAATAAAAAAAAGTCCGGGTTTTCGCGGAACATTACCAATTTCCCCTTCATTTGTCGACTTAAGATATATGTAGGTGCACCTTATATTAGCTTTATGTTATTTTATCAAGGCTTATACGTTTCAAACGCCGAAAGCAGCGTATACTTCCTGCGACAAGCAAATATTGCAAGAACTACTTCGCGCAGCGCAGGAATAATGCGCAAAACTTCCTCTTTTTTTCTTGGTGTGACAGCGAGTTTAGGGGGATCTAAAGCGATAAATAATGACGTTATATATTACACAAAAAAATCTACTACTTTGATCGTCACACCTGGAACAAGAAAATAAAGTTCAATTACACACCCGATCGGTTTTAATTAAGGAACGACACTCGACGACGACATTGGATTAGCGGCGCAAAATCTCTCGCTTCCTCTCTTTTATTTGGTTTTCGGATCGGAAGGGACAGTGCTCGCGGGATTAGGACGTCTGCGACTGTCTTCCGGCGATGAAGTACGCACTGCGCCCGTGGGCGTCGTCCGCGTAACGACGGCTCACCGGTGGAGAGCTTCCATTACGGAGAGTTTCCAACTGCCCGATGGACGTCACGTGGCTCGTGGACCGCGTTCGTAGTACGAGCTGCGGGTCGGTGGCAAAGGCGTCGATCGTCTGCTATCGTCTCCGCCTTTCCGCCTGCTTTCCTCCTCGCTACGCGAAAACGCAGCGGCCTCGCACTTGCGGTCAACCTCCGCAGGAGGCTCCCGCCATTACATTGCAAGCACTCACCATGGTTGGAGATGGACCCTCTCCTCAATCTAGGCTCTCTCACCGGTCGCGATGGATGCGCCGTCCGCGAGCCGTCGGGAACCCGACAAGACCCGAAAAAAGGCGGCCGTCTCCGCGTCCACGACGGCTTGGGAAGTGCCATTCGAGGACTCGTTAGCGGGAACAAATGAAAGCAGACGGACCAACCATTTGTCTGCTGGGGGCCCGGAAAAGCGGGACTGCCTTCTCGGAGTGTATGTGCGTCCTGCCATTTATAGACCAAACGAGTGAGCGTCCTGTGGCGTTAGGACGCGGCGGTGGCGCGCTGATTTACGGCGCGGCTGGGGCTATCGGTGTCGCGAACTTTGGTCGAACCTGGTGGTTCGACTGACTCGCTGAACCTTCGAACGTTTGGAATCCGGAACTCGATCAAGTTCGAGTTCTGGCCGAGTGTCGGTAAACTTCTATACACAAAACAACTTAAATTTTTTAGAAACGAAAAATGTATAGGGAAGTTTATACCGCAAAAGTTTGAAGATAATTATGCTTGGGGGCAACCTTCTGTGGCGATTCTGACGAAAGAAGGAATGGGCTTGAGTATATTTAATCGACGCTCAAACACGCACTCCCGTACTTCTTAGGGCGTGGCCACGGAGAGTTGTCCCCGAGTATATCAGTGTCTACGCAACATGAAAGGAAGCACCTTGATGATTTTGTTAGTTTTTCTCTTTCCCGTGTCGTGAGCTCGTTCTCAATTTCCCCGCATGTGCATATTGGTTGAACTGCGATAGAACTTCTGATGAAAATTTCGTTAAAACTTAAAAGTTTATCAAAGTGGAACCTGGTTGAACTTAAAGTCACTGGACCTAGGAAAGTAGAACCAAACTCTCCCATCGTCGTCATTTTGGTTCATGGAATGAGCACTTCCTCCTGGAACTCTCCATCCTTGGCGAGTCAATCCGAATTCCAGGTGACAGGTGGCTTTCTAAAGACATTTCTTGTGTTCCGAGATTCTGTTATCCACACACCTGCAAAAGCAAGCCCATATCTTTGCACAACCACGTGCGGCGTCGGTGCTTGGCGGCATTAAAAATAATTTTCCTCGCTCGTAATACGCAAGAATAACGACATTATTGTAAGAGATCCGTGGAGGTTATCGTGATCATAAGTTGATTGCAGACACAGTGTCAAAGGCGGTTATATTAGCGAGGAACGCTTTCAGTACGATGACGCTTCATGGCGATCTTGGCACGACTCTTTCAGAACGACCCTTTTCGAAGCTTCGAAGAATTGAAAGGACCGAAATGGCGATTGCCATGGCAACAGAGAGCGATCAGCCAATCACCCTGCGAGATTTTCGTCGTCCGTATGTTAGTGTCTGTTTGTGTACTGCTAGCAGGCAGAGAAGGCATATGCAGCCGCTTTCCCGCTCGGCACGCTTGTTACTGGGCATTCGCAGTTCCCATATCTGGCTGGGTGGGCTTATTGTGAATCGACAGTTGGTCTGAACAGGGAAGTGCTTCGATGGGAGTTTGGGTGTTTACGAGTAATACTGCCAACAATGGTTCGATGGAGCTGAAGCCACTAAGCCGCCTCGAAAACCATGTCTCAGACTGCCTCCTCAGAGGTGTCATGAAATATACGTATTTCATTAGGTTCCTACGAGATACGTCATGACAATACGGTAACTAATACGCTGCACTTTTGTGCAGTATACTTTGTACATGGTTCCGAGAATGGCTTCTCAGAATCCTGGCAACGAGGAATTAAATTGTTATGATATACAGAAATGGTGGTATCCAAAAGATTACTGGGCCCCGAAGATGGCGGTATTCATGTGTGTACTAAGTGGTGACGGCGACTTTAAGAATACTTTATAACACTAAAAATATCCAGCCTCGATGTATCGTCATCTAGCCTGAGTGTGTTGTTACCATACCAGGTGACTAAAAAAAAAAGAAAAAAAAGTCCTATAAAATTAATTCACAAAAATATATTTCCTGAAAAAAAGAAAGTTCTAGTTTTGCGCACCGAATATTTATTTCTTGAGAGTAAGGATGTGGTCGGTCCGGTTTCTGTAAAAGATGAAGACACGCATAAATACCTTGTCCTTTAAACTTTCAGAGGGTTTCCATTTCTTTTCTCTTTTATTTTAATCGACATAATTTTCGTTTTAACAGTTCTATTCTCGTGTGTAGATCAAGCTGCGATTACAGAGAAAAAGAGAAGCATTAAGAGAGGAGGATAATGCTTCGTACACTATCCACTCCGAAGGGATGAGGTGGGAGGGACGAATCAAACACTCGGGAGTGGAGGGGACAGAGGGAACAGAGTGTGGGAGTTGTTGAAAGCGCAAAGTGCACGCATTCCTCATTTTTTTACAATGTCTACATCGTTATCATGCACAGCCTACACTTGCGTGTGTGTAGTTTTGCACGTATGCTCGTACGTTGATACTAGAGCAGTGAATGGGAGCTTCATGGTACTATTTTAAGGTCGGTTGTCTTGCACGTGTGGTTTTGCTGAGTTCCTTTTTTTTTTTCGTGTTTAGTAGCGTTATTTTGTTCTTTCCTCGCTTCGGACTCCTCTGCAAAGTTGACACCGAATTGGAGGAACAATACTATCAGCTGTAGATACACGCACGCACACAAAAGGCAAATAATAGTTCAAAATAGGACAAGACAAAAAAAAATACGGAGGAAAGTGAAGAAAGAAAGAAAGAAGGCGTCAAAGAAGCTGCTGCGAAACATCAGGGCATTCCTGGCTCCTGATCGATCTCGACTTGCGAACGATAACGACCACCGTAGGAGAGGGGAAAGTCGGAGAGAAAAGAAAGTGAAACGGAGAACGATAGAGCGAAAGAGAGAGAGAGAGAGAGGGAGAGATGACTAGATAGAAACATGTCCTTCTTTCTCTTAAATCTGTGTACACGTAGTATATATTCACTATCTTTCGATCTCTCTCTCTCTCTCTCTCTCTCTCTCTCGTCTCTCTCTCTCTCTCTCTATTTATATATATATATTGAGATGGGTCTAACCTCCTTTTCTCTGTGTTTCTCTCATGTGGTGCTTGTCGCAGTCTGGCGCAGAGCGCGGCAAACAACCTAACAACCGACTCCGCAGCTTGCTGTTTCTCGCCCTCTGGGTCGAATGTTTGTGTCGCGTACACCGCGCTCGTTTCCTGGCAAACTGGGCACACTCGCACACATTTATACACACGCACACACGAGCACCGAATCTGTCCTCGATGCCAAACGACGCGCAACAAACGACGCCACAAACAAACAAAAATTTGAGTCGAACCAATCAAGAAAAGTAGCAAAGAGAGAGAGAGTCACGCGAATCCGCCATTTTTATTGGAGTTTTTGAAGCAGGAGTTGTGAGTTAGTCGGTAGGTTTGGTGTGGATTGCGTTTGTTGTTGTTGTTGTTGTTGTTGTCTTCGTCGTGCGTCGTGCGTGGTGGTAGTGCTCTATATTCTGCAGCGCGATGCGACTGAGAAACTCCACTGGAGAACAGCAAATAAACCAAATAAAATACTGGAGAATTTTTTTGGAAGGACAAGTTTCTTCGCGTTGCGGTCGTGGGTGTCGGTTTCGGTCGTCTCCCGGGGCTGCGGCCGAGAAATCCTCTCGGTCTCAAGTCGATGAACGCACCCTCTTGGAGAAAAATTTTCCTTTTCGTTTTTACCGGAATTTCGAGAGGAGAAATTGTATTTGGAGAAAGGTTTTACGGTCGGCAGCCCTTTCGATTGTTTCAAACTGCTCCGAGCAAGTTTTCAACGACACCAATAAAAGTTGGGCGCAGTAGTGTTGTCAACGGACGAGAACTCTGCTGGCAGTGCCAAGTTCAACATTGTCCGCCAGTTTCCTTCGACGCATGACTGCCCCATTAATCTACAAAAAAAGAAGAAAAAAGAAACGAAATGAATCAGAATTCAGAGTTTTACATGCCAATCCAGCGAAGGAAATTTGGAAGATAGCACGTACAACAATCAAAACCCGTGCAGTAGCATTTCGACGTCATCACAGTGAGATCAAGGGCAGACATTAGAGAGTTTTAGTAGATCGTTCCGATACCTCCGATAACGATACCCGATAACAATACGACGCATGCGCAAATGCGGCGGCGAAGTATCGGGTATCGTTATCGGAGCCATCGGAACAACGACCTACTAAAACTCTCTTCAGATGGGACACGAGTGCTGCGACAACAGTTCGGCTCGGCATCGTGTCCAATCAACGCGTCGAAGGACGGTCCGCGTCCGGCTCGGGCCGCCCAATTGCTGAGTCGGCGCCATCCGACTGTATTGGGGTCTATTCCATATCAAACGTCCCAGACGTTGCGCTCAACCACCTTCGATTTCTAAAAAAGTATTCATGGCCTTTTGCCGCATTGTCTGTAGCCATGCCCTAAAATATCTGTGACGAAAAATTTTTTTGATGACGTGAGCGCGGTTTTAACTTTTAATAATAGCGTGAAACTAGGTATCACTCCATAATTTATGAAAAATCATCTTTTTTATAAAACACCCAACAATATTTTTTTCTTAAATCTGCACGGCTTTCGACTTGCAATGTGGTTGGGCTTGTGCAGTTTTGTTTAATTTAAATATTTTTTAAAACACCATTTTTTAAAATTTTACTATTTTTGTTATTTTGTTAAAAAATATCGAATTGCTCCGTGGACTTAATAGAACTTTTTAACGGCTGCCCTGCAGGTATATAATCTATAATAAAAATTTAAACCGCTCAATTAAATATCTCGCAGTAAAAAAAACATCCTGAAGTTGCCAAAAAGTGCGTTTTGTCGCATAAACCGCCGTTTATTTCACCCTGAGGTGGTCCAAGTAAAAATACAAAATATAATGGGTTTGGAAGAACAATCGATTGTCTTTTGATTCTGAAAGTTTGATCAAAGTGATTTTTGTTTAAAGCGAGAAAACAATTTTTGAAGTTGAACTCTCGCACCACAACCCGGCGTCGCTTCTTAACGCCTCTTTGCCGCACAGCACGCCACCGGCGACGATAGCTGACACGATTAGGCCCAAAGAAAGAACGGAGTTTACTGCCGCTTCCCCTTGTCCGTCTTTTCAGCTGCAAGGGAAGAAACGGCGGGCATCGTGTTGATAATCGGAGGTGCCGCCAGTGCGTAGCCATAGCAGGCCCGTTGTGCCCTTTGTATCCGAGGGCGGCTCCTCACACTCCGAAACGCGATGCCTAATCGACGGGCGGCATCAGCTGACGTGGACTTCTCCTAAAAGGGAAACGCGACAATATCGCCGCGAAATCTAGCCGTCACGCATACTGCGGTCAAAAGCGGAACTATTCAGCGACGCAAGAATTTGCCGTTTCAAAGCCGATTTAAACACAAACGAGGCGTGAGCCTCCAACGGCGCGCATTCGTTAACACCACATCGCCTCGTCGTTTGAGATTGCCCGTTCACTGGGCTTTTGTGTTGCTGTTTAAATAGTGTCCTGACGTTGACAATAGAGAGTGATTGCGATGTGTACGTAAGAAACAGCAAGCTTACTAGTGGATGCTCTGACCCGGCAGCGCTAAGCATCTGCTGATATCAAGACAGTGGAAGACCACAGGAGGACACCGCCGCGCAAAACAGTCGAAATAGGAAAATCCATAAAGCAACAAGAGTGGAAAAATGCTTCTTCCCACCAAGATGTACCCGACAACTCGAGGTCCTGCTGTCTACTTGCGTGCGCAAACCGTGACACCGTCGCACGCTTTGCCAGGATCGACGGTGGCGTGCTGTGCAGAGAAGAGGCGCAAGAAACGACGCCAGGATGCGGCGCGAGAGCTCAACTTCAAAAGGTTTTTTTCCTCTTTAGAACAAAATTATTTTATTTAAACTTTCAAGAACAAAAGGCAATAAACTCTTCTGTAAAAGTCACCATGTTTCGTATTTTTCTTTGGGCCACCTCAAGGCAGAATTGAAGGCTCTTGAAACGACAAAACGCAATTTTGCACAAATGTAGTTGTTTTTCTGCAAGATATTTAGTTGTACGGCCTAAAACCTTTTTTTCTTCTGCAGTATACCTACAGGGTTGTCAATAAGAATTTTCACAGTCACCTGCAGCAACGAGATAGTTTGTATTTTGTAACAAAACTATCAAACATGCTAAAATTCTTACATATTCCTTATTATTTTTAAATTGTTTCAAGCCATTATTCATGATGCTTATTACATAGCAATCCAAATACCGTGTGGTTTTTAGGCAAAAATATTCCACCGTTCCATAAATATATCTTACTTCTCATGGAGAAGTAAGATATATTTATGGAGAAGTCCACGCTGCCTGACGCATGGAGAAGTCCACATCAGCTGATGCCGCCTGTCGATTAGGTATCGCGTTTCAGAGTGTGAGGAGCCGCCCTCGGATACAAAGGGCACAACGGCCTGCTATGGCTACGCACTGGTGGCACCTCCGATTATCAACACGACGCCCACCGTATCTTCCCTTGCAGCTGAAAAGACGGACAAGGGGAAGCGGTAGAAAACTCTGTTCTTTCTTTGGACCTAATCGTGTCAGCTATCGTCGCCGGTGGCGTGCTGTGCGGCGAAGAGGCGTTAAGAAGCGACGCCGGGTTGTGGTGCGAGAGTTCAACATCAAAAATTGTTTTCTCGCTTTAAACAAAAATTACTTCGATCAAACTTTCAGTATCAAAAGACAATCGATTGTTCTTCCAAACCCACCATATTTTGTATTTTTACTTGGACCACCTCAGGGTGAAATAAACGGCTGTTTATGCGTCAAAACGCACTTTTTGGCAACTTCAGAAATTTGATTTTTACTGCGAGATATTTAATTGAGCGGTGTAAACATTTCTTTATAGATTATATAGCTGCAGGGCAGCCGGTAAAAAGTTCTATCAAGTCCCCGGAGCAATTAGATATTTTTAATAAAATAACAAATATGTTAAAATTTTCATAAAAATAGTGTTTTAAAAAATATTTAAATTAAACAAAACTGCACAAGCCCAACCACATTGCAAGTCGAAAGCCGTGCAGATTTAAGAAAAAATATTGTTGGGTGTTTCATAAAAAAAACTTATTTTTCATCAATTATGGAGTGATACCTAGTTTCACGTCATTTTTAAAAGTTAAAAACAGCGCTCACGCCATCAAAAAAATATGTTCGTCAAAAATATTTTAGTGCATGGCTACAGACAATGCGGAAAAAGGCCATGCATTTCTTTTTTACAAATCGAAGGTGGTCGAGCGCAACGTCTGGGACGTTTGACATGGAATGACCCAATGACGTCACATGAACGTGCAGGAGGCTGTTTACAAGCTTTGATTATTCTAGGTGATGTTGATGGAACGCCCCGGCGAGGGAATGAGGGTTAATTCCGACCACCTAAAAAACTTTTTTTTTTCTTTCACGTGCTACCGAAATTACGGCGATTTCTCTGCAATAAGCCTCCGTCAGATTCCGGACACCTCGGCTGGGGTTCGTACTACTTACTCGCCAACCAGAGATCCGTAGGCCGAGCGCTTTAGCCTCGGAGCTACCCGAGGCGGCTAAGAACAAATGAGGCCGGCCACTGCGCGTGCGCGCGCTTCGTTAGCGCCACGTTCGCGCTACGTTCGTCAAAATATTGTCACGAAGGACAAGTGATGAGGCTGCGAATAACTGAATAAACTAAACGTTTAATGGGGGCGAACTTGTGCCCAAAAATAAAATGAAACAGAAGATAATAACAGAGCGTCGCGGGCGTCGAAAGCGGCGAAGCAGCAGAGATCGAACGCTGAGGCGAAACTGACTCCGGCTTGCCAGGCGGAGCCCCTTTGTACACGCGTGGGCTTCGGGAACATTCGGCGTGGAAGGTTCGGTTCGTAGAACATTCTAACCTCGAATTAGCAAGGCGGCTCTCGAACTTACTAGAACTTCACATTACAGCGTCAGCAAAAAGGTGTAGGCGCGGCCAGGAATCGAACCCTGGCCTTCTGCGTGGAAGGCAAGCGCGATAACCGCTATGCCACGGGCGCGCTGCCTACTTGGTCAGCTGCGCCCGCGGCATTATTCCCCCGTTAAAAAAGTGCATCGTCCCGATGCAGCACGAAACGAAAACAAAACAAAAGAAATCCACAGCAAAAGGACAGCAGAATCGCGAGCCGCAGTTCACAGTTCACAGTTCACTCGTCGACGAGGGTGGAAAGTTCTATCGTTCGTAATACGGCTTCAGCCGGACGACGTGCACCACCTCGGGTCGCGGCTGACGTCTTGCAGATGGGCGCGTTCCGTCGGGAAGGACTTCGTAGTTCAGATCGCCGAGGCGTCGGATGATCTTGTAGGGTCCGAAATAGCGTTTCAGAAGCTTTTCGCTGAGACCGCGGCGCCGTATCGGTGTCCACACCCATACCCGATCTCCGGGTTGAAAGTGGACGTCCCGGCGACGAAGGTTATACCGTCGTGCGTCGACACGCTGTTGGTCATGAATCTTGATTCTTGCCAGTTGGCGAGCTTCTTCCGCGCGTTGAGAGATCAGTTGAGCGTCGTCGTTGCCATCGTCGGCCGGCACGTGAGGCAGCATGGCGTCGAGCATCGTGGTAACCGCCCGACCGTGTACCAGTTGAAACGGCGTCACTCCCGTGGTTTCTTGAACCGCTGTGTTGTACGCAAACGTAACGTACGGCAACACCTCGTCCCACGTTTTGTGCTCAACGTCGACGTACATGGAGATCATGTCGGCGATGGTCTTGTTGAGCCGCTCTGTTAGCCCGTTGGTCTGCGGGTGATAAGCGGTGGTTCGTCGATGGCTGGTGTGACTGAGCCGAAGTACCTCTTGGGTCAGCTGTGCCAGGAAAGATGACCCTCGATCTGTGATCAGCACTTCAGGTGCGCCGTGTCGAAGGAGGATGGACTCGACAAAAAACTTGGCGACTTCCACCGCTGTTCCCGATGGCAGGGCTTTCGTCTCGGCGTATCGTGTAAGATAATCTGTCGCGACGATAATCCACCGATTTCCTTGCGTCGATGTTGGGAACGGCCCAAGCAAATCCATTCCGACCTGCTGGAAAGGCCTAGTCGGGGCAGGTATCGGCTGCAGGAGTCCTGCTGGCTTCGTCGGAGGCCTCTTACGTCGTTGGCACTCATGGCACGACCTTGTGTACAGATGGACTGTTTTCGGGAGTCTCGGCCAGTAGTACTTGTCACGAATCCGGGCGAGCGTCCTGCTGTAGCCAAGGTGTCCAGCCGTCTGGTCGTCGTGGCATGCTTGAAAGATTTCTTCACGCAGGCTGGCCGGAACAACCAGCAGCCAGGCAGGGTTGCTCGTTCCGAAGTTCTTCTTGAAGAGCACGCCTCGCCGCAGAACGAAGCTTGACAAGTCTCGGGCCAAGACTCGCGGAACTGAACTTCCTTGGCCTTCCAGGTGTTCCACCACGGCGCGAAGTTCCGGGTCGTCTCGTTGAAGTGCTCTCATGTCGGCATCTGTCACTGCCCCGAGAAAACGGGCGTCATCGTCGTCGTCAGTGCTTTCGGGAGGAGATTCGACTGGGGCCCTAGACAAACAGTCGGCGTCGTTATGCTTGCGGCCAGACTTATGCACAATGGTCACGTCGAATTCTTGCAGTCGCAGACTCCAGCGAGCGAGGCGTCCTGACGGGTCCTTGAGGTTGACGAGCCAACAGAGAGCGTGGTGGTCCGTGACAACGCGAAACGGGATCCCGTACAGGTACGGGCGGAACTTGGTTAACGCCCAGATGACAGCGAGGCATTCCTTGTCGGTCGTTGAGTAATTTTTCTCTGCCTTGGACAGTGCCCGGCTTGCGTAAGCGATCACCCTCTCTGCTCCGTCTTGTCTTTGGACGAGTACCGCGCCGAGTCCGGCGTTGCTGGCGTCCGTGTGTACTTCCGTTTCCACTGATGGATCGAAGTGTCCGAGGATAGGGGGCGACTGGAGTCTTTCCTTCAGTTCGTTGAACGCTTGTTCTTGCTCCTCCCCCACTGGAAGTTCACGTCGTCCTTCGTCAGATGCGTGAGCGGTGCAGAAATCTTGGCGAAATCGCGAACGAAACGTCTGTAGTAAGCGCACAGTCCAAGAAATCTTCTTACGGCTTTCTTGTCTGATGGCTTCGGAAATTCGGCAACAGCGGATGTCTTGGCAGGATCAGGGCTTACACCCTGAGCACTCACGACATGGCCCAGGAATTTGAGCTCGCCGTAAGCGAACCGACATTTTGACGGCTTTAGTGACAGTCCAGCATTCCGGATAGCCTGTAGCACGGCTCGCAAACGTCTCAGGTGCTCGTCGAAGTCACTTGCGAATACCACGACGTCGTCGAGATAGACGAGGCAGCTTTGCCATTTCAAGCCGGAAAGAACGGTGTCCATTACGCGCTGGAACGTCGCCGGTGCTGTGCAGAGTCCGAACGGCATCACTTTAAATTCGTACAGTCCGTCCGGCGTGACGAAGGCAGTCTTCTCACGATCCCGTTCGTCGACCTCGATCTGCCAGTACCCACTCTTCAGGTCCATCGACGAAAAGTATCGGGCATGGCGCAGCCGGTCCAGAGTGTCGTCGATGCGTGGCAGCGGGTAGACGTCCTTTTTCGTTACGGCGTTTAGTCGACGATAGTCCACGCAGAACCGAAGAGTCCCGTCTTTCTTTTTCACAAGGACTACCGGTGAAGCCCACGGGCTGCTTGAGGGCTGGACAATGTCGTCATCGAGCATTTCTTGGACCTGCTTCTGGATGACTTCTCTCTTTCACAGAGACACGGTACGGCGACCGATGAACAGGGAGCGCGTTGTCTTCAGTGACAATTCGGTGTTTCGCAACGGTCGTTTGGCGCACCTTTGACGACGTGGAGAAGCACTCAGTGAACTCGGCGAGAAGGTCACTGAGCTGCCGTCGTTGTGGGGTAGGCAGGGTTGGGTCGATGTCAAACTGCGAAGGCGGCGTTGTCTTGGGTGGCCACGAAGAGGGGTCTTCTGATATTCCGGCGATTGCGGCTGAGTCCGGGAGTTCCTCGGCGTGACCCACGGCGGTGCCTTTCGTAAGGTGCTGGGCCTCCTGTCGGAAGTTCGTTACCAGTGCGACAGTGTGTCCGTCTTGGAGCTCCGCGACGCCTCTCGCGATGCCGATCCCTCTTCCTAGAAGCAACTGGAGGCTTCCTTCGAGCAAAACGTCGCCGCAGAAAGTCTCATCAACCCCGACGGGTACGAAAACACTTGACCGCGGTGGTAGGTTCACGTGGTTTGCGAGGACTCGTACCGCGGATGACGTCGCTTTGGGTTCCTCCGGTGGTGGAGCAGGTTTTCGTAGCGTCAGCCGGTTTGCTCCGAGGTCGATGACGGCGCCATACTCGCAGAGAAAGTCCATGCCGAGGATAACGTCCCTCGAACAGTCTTGCAGGACGACGAACTTGACAGGGCACGTCTCACCGTGGATCTCGACGCGAGCAGTGCATCTCCCGACCGGCGTGATGAGGTGCCCTCCGGCGGTTCGTATTTGAGGTCCATCCCACGGCGTCGTGACTTTTCGAAGGCGGCGGGAGAGCCTCCCACTCAAGACTGAGTAGTCTGCTCCGGTGTCCACGAGTGCTGATGCGTCGTGGCCGTCGATGACGACGTTTAGGTTGTTGGACACCGTTGCAGGGGCGTCGTTTCGATCTCTGGTAGCGTTCGAGTGGGGGCGCTCCGACGTTCGTGGAGGATCTTGGCGTCGGTCGTCTTCGGCAACTCCACCTCCAGGGGTTGCCGCGCCTAGTTTCCCCGGCGAGGAGTGAGGGGCGACAGGCTTTCACGTCGGGGTCGGTGCATCGGCGAAGCTGGACGTCGCGGCGACGGCGACCGGGACTCACGGCGGGACGCAGGCTCGGGGGACTGAGGTCGTCGCAGGTACTCGTCGATCTCGCGAGGGCGTTCACCATAACGTGGGCGCGGGTCGTTCGGGTGGAACCCACGCAGCCCAAGTCGTCGGTAGGGGCATCGGCGGTAGATGTGGTCTGCTTCCCCGCAGTGGAAGCACAGCGGGCGTCGGTCGGCCGTTCGCCACACGTCGGTCTTCCGGGGTGCGCGAGGCTCCGGGCGGGCGTACTGGACCGGGTCCGTCGTGGCGTCTGTCGATGCTGCGGCGCAGGAGACTGACGTCGGGGCGGCGCGACATAGGCGCGAGGAGGAGGCGGTGGCCGTCGAGCCACTGCGGCGTAAGTCAGCGTCGGCTTCTTCGGGGACTGCTACGCTGGATCGGGAGCCTCTGGTTGAATGGCTCGTTGCACCTCTTCCCGCACGACTTCGGCGATGCGAGAGCGAAGCCGGTCGGTCAGCGGCGGGTAGCAGCTTTGCGGAGCTCCTCCCGGACGACGTCGCGGATGATTTCCCGAAGGCCGTCGACACCGGTGGTGTTCAGGTCCAGTGGGCAAGATGTGGCGGTTGGAGGAGCAGGCACGCCGGCGAGTCGATGGTAATGGCTTGCTCGAGCCGACAGCGCGCGCTCGATGTTAGTGGCTTCAGCCACAAAACCATCGACGGTTGTCGGGGGATTGCGGACAAGGCCCCCGAAAATTTCAGCTCTTGACGCCACTCATAAGGAAGCGCAACTTCTTCTCCTCGGTGGCTTGCGGGTCGGCACGTGCACACAGTCGTAGCACGTCTTCAACGAAGCTTGTCACGCTTTCGTCGGGGGCTTGCAGTCCGCGTCTGGAGCAGGTCCTCCGCCTTCTGTCGCCGATGTTGGTTCGAGAAGGTTCGCTTCAACTTCGGTGGTGCAGATATCCCACGAAGTGAGCGAAGCCTCGTGGTTTTCGAACCAGTTCCTCGCGGTGCCTTCCAGCGAGAAGTATAGGTTCTGGAGGCGTTGCTCGGCAGTTCCATCCGTTGTGGCGGGCTACACGTTCGTAGTGTCGCAGCCAGTCTTCGATGTCCTCGTGGACCTCCCCGTGGAAAGGCGTCGGCGTACGGGGAGCGGCGGGCAGGTAGACGACGGCAGGAGTGGCGGGGGTCGGCGACTGGTCTGGCCATCGTTGGCTTCGTTGGCTGCTTGGTCCTGGGCGGCAGAGGTCCGAATTCCGGGTGTAGGCCTTGGGTGCGACGACTGAACCGGGCCTCGATCTGGCCTTCGTCGGGTCCTCCGGAGCTTGGGTTCGGGCTTGTACTGCGGGAACTTGGAGGGGTGCGCTGTCACGGACATGCGGTACCCCGCACCTCCACCAAAATGTCACGAAGGACAAGTGATGAGGCTGCGAATAACTGAATAAACTAAACGTTTAATGGGGGCGAACTTGTGCCCAAAAATAAAATGAAACAGAAGATAATAACAGAGCGTCGCGGGCGTCGAAAGCGGCGAAGCAGCAGGATCGAACGCTGAGGCGAAAACTGACTCCGGCTTGCCAGGCGGAGCCCCTTTGTACACGCGTGGGCTTCGGGAACATTCGGCGTAGAAGGTTCGGTGCGTAGAACATTCTAACCTCGAATTAACAAGGCGGCTCTCGAACTTACTAGAACATCACATCACAGCGTCAACAAAAATGTGTAGGCGCGGCCAGGAATCGAACCCTGGCCTTCTGCGTGGAAGACAAGCGCGATAACCGTTATGCCACGGGCGCGCTGCCTACTTGGTCAGCTGGGCGCCGCGGCAATATCGAACCACCTGAACAGGCCAATTTCAGCCATAGCAAAGCGTGTGAAGTCAGCAAACAGAAGGTAACACCACTACAACCTACCTGAAGTCTGCCGATTGAGATTCTGCACTCTCAGCCATTCCGGCATGTATGTACTACACTGATTCACGATGCATGCAAAACACCGATCACTGGTCCTCTTTAATCAGTACACCTAATCAGTAGATCGACCTGAATCATGCTCGAATGGTTATAAAATGGAAATAAGGCGTCCTCAACCTCTGCAACGGAACCTGCACGGTGAATCTTGACCATTAGATCAATATTGACCTTTTTTATGTTGCCCTTATAGAATTAAGACCAATAATTAGTGTCCAGAGTACATCGTGGTGCAGTACACACTTTGGAACTTCTGATGATGTGGTACTGGTACACACATTTTTTCCCTCTCTTTACGGATTTAAATTAATTTTGCAACGAATTCGTTGTTTTCGTTGCACCGCGCTCAAGACGCTACTTTTACTGCTCGTGGTTTTGGAACGTGAAACGAAGACTGTGTTAAGATAACAGCAACACTAGACACCATGGAACATCTGTAACAAACGAAATAAAATAAAGATAACTATACATTGACGCATAATGTAGCCCAAAACGCAGAAATAAAACTAAATGAAAACGCAAGGAACATTCGAACAATGAGTGGAATTCGTGGCGTATTCAGATTGTCGTGTCCAAGGGAAAGCTTCACGATTTTGTTTTTGTCGGTCGTTACTTTCCGCCTTTCTGGCCTGCTATCATGTTATGCCTTTCTTTGTTTCTCTTGAGTAGCCGAATTCCGAGTCATTCTTGACTCAAGCTAAAACTAAAAAGGAAGAAACATTCTTGCACTTGACATTCCGTCGAGTTGGGCTGCAGGTTGCATGTGCTTCTTTTCACTAACGAATTCTTTTTATGCATTTTTTTCTTGCCTATACTCTTTTTTTTCTTTACAATTTTATGCCTTTTTTGAGTTTCGACGAGCGCAACAAAAAGTCTATTCTGGAACGCGCGGTAATAATTATTACCTCAAGAAGAAAAAAAGTTAGACCGTTATATAATATAGAAACGGGCGGAATAAATCGATCAAAAAGAAACGTATCGATTACTTTGTTATCTTCTTGCTTGCATCCGTTTTTCCTGCGTATTTTCTTCTCCCTTCCAAAGCGAATGTTTACAGCTAATTATGAATTAGCTGTAAATGAATACCATGTTATGGATACAGGGGCTCGTTCCCAAATCATCCGTGAAAGTCGGTGCCTGAACGTAGCGACCTCGAATTCCCAGTAACAGTGTGTTTTAGGGGTGCATTGAAGCTTAAAAATTTTCAAGGCATAGCTTACTTCCTAAGAAACGCGCTTGACATGTTCAACGCCTGACGCCGACACAGATGGCCGAAGTTAACCAAAGGCTTGGGACGCCATTTCCCGATTGCCGCAGCAAGCATACGACGGCGACGCCTGCTTTCTGCCGAGTGCCCTTGTTTTCTTCCCGCGTATATTGGGTGGTGGCGCTAAAAGAACAAATCTTGTTCAATTCGACCTTCTGCGTTAGGGTCCGCTGGTGAATATGTTAGGGTGTCGCTTTCATTTTTCAAAGGAACGAAATTTCACAAGATTACTTGCACCACTAAAATACGCCTTCGGTGAAAGTTTTAGACTGTTAGGTGCATGCGCCAATTTTTAGTGCTCATTTTAAAGCGAGCACTCCTATTCATAACACCTTGTCCTTGTTCCAAGGAAACTGAAGCCGTCAGTGAAAAACTCCCTAAGTCTAATCATAACTATCAACAAATCTTGAAGGACGGAAGGTTTTTCCTATAATCGATAAGAAAAGGTTAAAATCTTAATGTGGTAGTCGATTAAAACTACAAAAATGTAGAGGCGGAAGGAAAATAAATAAATTCTAAAGTGATTGCCCTAACTTGCAAGGCTCAATCGCCTCGATAAATGAGTTCAAAGTCATGTCTTTTTCTGGTACAAGATGACAAGTGTAGGCATTTGCCTAAAAATTATGTTTCTGAACGCTGATGAAAAAAAATTTAGCGATACAAAAAAGGGGAAGTGGGGTTACGTGTAAGGTTCTGCTGATCATTCCGCCAATTTGTGCAATTTTTATGTTGTGTTTTGAATCACCCGAGTGTTTGCCGTAATTTGTGTCACAACTTAGGCCAGAAGTTCGGTCAGAGGTTTGAGGCAAGCTGCGCGCTGCAGTGTGCAAGTTTGTTACTATGTGTCTTATAAACTTTATCATATCTTATGTACAAAGTTGGGTCGTAAGTTGTGAGACATGTTATGCCCGAAGTTTTGTCATACCTTATTTATGAAGTTGTGTCGTCGGTTGTAGCCTGTATAAACACATCGTATATTTGTGGTATACGATGTGTCACATTTTTAAGTAGATTAATTACAGCAGGTAATTAAAATTAAAATAAGGTAATATTTACTGTGCTCTTTTGGCAAGGCCTGTCATTTGATAATAATTCACACAACAGGAGACTATTTGTTATTCGTAAATGGAGAAACACATTTACAGCGCAAGAAAAACCCCGCCGTTTCTGCTTTTGTCACCGGCGTAAGAAAGAAAGAAAACATAAAATGTTAAATATGCAAAAGTTGGTTCACTTTTCGGTTTTTGGCGACAAGATGGAAGTCGAACTTGTCGGCTTGACTCACTTCGGAAAACGCTCAGTATAGGTCAGTTTGATTTATGAGCCCGCGTTTCGTCTTCCCGATAGCGCTGGCGGGTGCCGCGCGCCAAACCTTAAATCAAAACAAAAACAACAAAACCCTTATCAATTCGCTAGCGGGAGAAAAATCAATAGACGTACACACGCGAGAAAGTTACACGATAAGCAACACGGCGAGGCATCAGCGACATGACAAACCAACCGCGCGGAAACTAACTTCCTCCCACGCCGAAGTTAGGGTCCACCTAGCAGATTAACGTGCATTGCATTTCGGTGTAGCTCCTCGCAACAGGGAGAGTACACCCTCCTTGCCTTTTTTGGGTTTATCTGATGGTCGGAGTCCCTGCTTACACGCAGGCGTGTACCGACAAGCAAGAACATTCAACGTCCGCATAATGCACGCAGCCCTTGGCGCCTCGTCCGCACGTGTATACGACCGGAGCTCATTTGGCTAACGCGGCGACTTCGTGGCCGCATTTCTGCGTTGAACCACGCCTCGTCAACGCGTTAGATGCCTCCGATGCGAAAACGGCGCGCCTGATGGCCGCTAGCTGGTAATTATGGTGATTGGTTATTTATCGCCTCGCCAGGATCCATAGTCTCGTAACCCACATTGCAACATGCTCGACGTACAAGTTTTGCAAGTGTTTTTCTTTTTTCTTTGAAACTTGGTGCTTCCTTTTTCGGCCCTAAAACTTACCTGGAAAACATTCGTGGTGCTGACAAAGGCACGGGTGCGATCGAGCGGTTTTGAAAGTGCCTCCTAGGAAAGCGTTATCCTACAAGCTGAGCGTTCTGCTGACTTATACATGGCCAGCAAGTGTTCCAAAGTGCGTCTTGCGCGCATCGTAACCCCCAAAAAAGAGCATGCCAATCAAAGGGCGACAGAAAGAACGCGTAGGGAACGCGCGATGACGAGGCAGCCAAACGCGCGCTGTCATTGGTTGAAGTCAGAGGAAAGCAAAAGCACGTGGGCGCGATCGGGGTGTAAACAACCGCACGAGGCGCGCCAAGAGCAGACGAACTTGCAGGCCGTATAGTCTGTCACTGACGGTTTGAGAAACGCAGGGCGTGGCGAAGTCCCGAGTGTCTCATTATCGCTCCGCAGCAAATCGGATTGCGGAATTAGCCGATAAGAGCGCCGAAGCACCGGTCACGAAGTATAGGATGCATGAAGATAATACGCCCCGCATTTCTTAAGTTGTCGGTTGCCTGTGCCTTTGTCTGGAGCGTAGACAGTTGTAACGAGGAACATAGAGATCGTCCAGAAAGAGAGTAAGAAAAGTATTCATCCTTCCCTTGACTTATGCCGCGATTCAGATATATAATAACATTTGCTTGGTAGTCAAAAACTTCCCAAAATTCGTTTGACCCTCCCTGTCCATACACAATAGTGCCTTAAAGGAAAACTGAGGTGGTTTTGTATGAGTAAAAACACTTAAATCGTCTTTATCGTCTTTATTTGGCCTCCAGGATTACGAATATCGAGATTATTTTTCAGTCAGGTGCACGGAGGCTGCGTAAAATCTTTTTCAATGTACCGCTGAAACCCCTCCTTTCCGGAGCGTTTTCGAAATCCCCGCTCTCGCGCATGTTCAGCGTAAAATCAAAGCTATGCACCTCGCACTCTTGTTATTTCCAAAAAGATTTAAAAACAATAGGAGTGGCTTAGCTCGGCTATGCCAGGATATACGTAGCGTAAGCTTAGGTTAAGATGGTTATTCTTAGCTTTCCTGGTTGTCTAGGATTAGCTTGATTATCATGCTTACTGCTGCTTCAATGACACACACACGGTATACGCATTATGTGACTACTTCGGGATCCGATGAGTTAAGCTGTGCGCCGTGTTGTTATGTATCAAGCAACCAAGCTGCCGCCCAGAACAACCGGACAGCGCGAGCCATGATCTCGAGCGGGTGCATGCGCGCGGCGCGTGCATCGGGGACTGACACGTGTGACGTCACTGCTCCTCGCGCATGCGCAGCATGGCTCTCCAGGAGCCACGCGAAACTGCTCAACCCACTGATCTCCACTAGAGGGGCTGGATGGCGCATTGAGCTAGAGTGCCTTCTTACTAAGCGCGCGCTTTTGCCCGGTGGTGACATCTCAGCCATTTTTACGCCCAATCGTTTTTTTATGCATCTTGAAGTGCGCGCAATCCGATGTCACTCAGCTCGAGGCGCGTAAGCTTTGGCTGAAATGCATATACGCCATTTAGCGCTTGGGTCACGCACCGAGTACGCGAGAGCGTCACGCTGACACATTCAGTGCAACAATGGATGTCTTCACCCTGAGACAGACAGACATGCATAGGCACCCCACGTTGAGCCAAAGCCCCTCGATGTATTTGCGTTTGTCTTACAAGTAGCGTCAAATGCGCCAGTGCACGAGGCCCGTGTCTCGAGCGGCCCTTGGAAGCAAATGGCGGCGCAGCACTGAATGAGCGGCTCTTGGAAGCGAATGGCGGCGGAGCACCCGCTCGTGGCACGTGTCTCGCGCGTTCTTACAGCAATGGTTGGCGGTACCTGAAAGCGTGAATTTTATCAAGGGACTTTACATTGAGCTAAGAGTGCCTTCGTACACACGCGCTTTGGCTTGAGTGGTGACATCTCGACCATTTCACGCCCAATCGTTTTTTTATGCATTTTGAAGTACGCGCAATACAGTGTCACTCGAGCACGAGCGCGCAGCTTTGGCTAATTCATAGACGCCATTTTAGCGCCCAGGTCACGCACCGAGTACGCGAGAGCGTCACGCGCTGACACATTCAGTGCAACAATGGATGTCTTCACCCTGAGACAGACAGACATGTAGTGCACCCCTACATTGAGCTAAAGACCCTTCGATGTATTTGCGTCTGTCTTACAAGTAGCGTCAAATGCGCCAGTGCACAGGCCCGATGTCTCCAGGCGGCCCTTGGAAGCAAATGGCGGCGCAGCACCGAAATGAGCGGTTCTTGGAAGCGAATGGCGGCGGACGCACCCGCTCGTGGCACGTGTCCTCGCGCGTTCTTACAACAATGGTTGGCGGTACCCTGAAAGCGTGAATTTTATCAAGGGACTTTACATTGAGCTAGAGTGCCTTCATACACGCGCGCTTTTTGCTTGAGTGGTGACATCTCAGCCATTTTCACGCCCAATCGTTTTATGCATTTTGAAGTGCGCGCAATCCGGTGTCACTCAGCTCGAGCGCGTAGCTTTGGCTAATGCATAGACGCCATTTTTAGCGCCCAGGTCACGCACCGAGTGCGCGAGAGCGTCACGCGCTGACACATTCAGTGCAACAATGAATGTCTTCACCCTGAGACAGACAGACATGTAGGCACCCTACATTGAGCTAAAGCCCTCCGATGTATTTGCGTCTGTCTTACAAGTAGCGTCAAATGCGCCAGTGCACGAGGCCCGTGTCTCGAGCGGCCCTTGAAGCAAATGGCGGCGCAGCACTGAAATGAGCGGTTCTTGGAAGCGAATGGCGGCGAGCACCCGCTCGTGGCACGTGTCTCGCGCGTTCTTACAACAATGGTTGGCGGTACCTGAAAGCATGTTTTATCAAGGGACTTTACCATTGAGCTAGAGTGCCTTCATACACACGCGCGCTTTTGCTGAGTGGTGAGCATCTCGACCATTTCCACGCCCAATCGTTTTTATGCATGTTGAAGTGCGCGCAATACACGGTGTCCTCAGCACGGGCGCGCAGCTTTGGCTAATTCATAGACGCCATTTTAGCGCCCAGGTCACGCACCGAGTGCGCAGAGCGTCACGCGCTGGCACATTCAGTGCAACAATGGATGTCTTCACCCTGCACGACAGACATGTAGGCACCCTACATTGAGCAAACAGGTATGCAGCCACCCGGAAGTGAGTGGCTTGTCGCGGGGGGGGGCGGCCTTGGCAGGCTTTGTAACCCTTCCATGTGCTGGTTCGAAAAGCGTCGAGGGCGCTGGATTACTCGCTTGTTCCCTCCAAAGAGGCCTCCTTGATTCGCAGTAAGAGCGCATGCGGGCCCGAGAAGTATCATGGAAAGCCGTTCAATGTAAAGATCTTGAGATTATAGTTTTATCAACTTGTGAATATGTCCCAAGTCCCAATGCCTTATTCTCGGGGTTTAATTCAGAGACGGGAGTATTAAAACCCAATCAAAGACACAAAAAAGCATGGTCCAAAATATCGATCTGAATGCATTAGGAAACTCAGCGCACGCTTGACTTCCGGGACAAGCATCGAACTTCCGGTGGCTTCACTTGCGCCAGGCTCGGAGAGCAGCTAAGCGCCATCCTGCACCGTATAGTCGAGATCAGTGGCTCAACCTCAGCCAATGTAGCTTGCGCTACAAAAAAAAAAAAAGACGTCACGACTGTTGTCAGTGACGGGGAACATAGCTGGCAAGCTTGCAATGCACGCGCTGCCCACAGGAGCGACACGCGCTTTGCAGCCGAGATCCTTTTATGATGTCACGACTCACGACTGGTCGTAGGTTTTTCGAGCTTTCTCGCGTCTAGTTTTATTTTCGGGAAAACGAACATGATATTCAGATTCACTAAATAAAAATACTCTGGTATTCACCTTTAACTCGTTTTTAAAGAACGTCTTCGTCTTTTTTTTTTATTATTTAACTGTGTCAGTCATGCCTTCGGTAACGGCAGCTGCTTTACAGTAGAGGCTAAGGTGGTCATAACCTTTTTTCCACCCACTGTGCGTGTTTCCTGATATCTAGCGCTCATGCATCTCAGCCCGCCGCACTCTCGTCCTGACATGGAGCAACAAAATGGCTTACCCTCGAAGTACCAAAGATACTTCCTCTGGCAATATCTGTGTTGAATGATCAGTGCGTCTGATGGATACCAGTCCAACGTCAATACCGTTTCATTCCTTTATTTTGTCTGTTATCGAGGGGCCTGCCGATCTGTTCTCGTGTTCCCAATCCCAACACTGCCCCACACCGCTTCTTCGCTTCTGCTACGCGAGGTGCTGGCCTCTCGAGGTGTACTGACGAACACCACACCTCTCCCCACTCTATAGACAGAAGCCCCGTAGCGCTGAGGTGGCTTCCGAATGTGTGTGTGAGTAGGCGTTGTGGAAGGAAATTAAGGGGGAGGGGGAGTGAGCCAATAGTCTCCGCGCAGAGGACTCATTTGTCACTGGCTCTGTGGTTTCCGAAGACAGGCACTGGTGTGTGTTCCAAGCGGTGGTATGACTGGTCGTGCAGTTGCCACATCTTGTGCGACTCGGGGGGGGCAAGGGAAAAGGTGGAGGAAGGAGGGGTTCTCTTGCTGGGCAGCTGCCACGTCTTGTGCGACTCGGGTTCCGCTGGGTTTTGAAGTCCCAAGCAGGAGAAGGCGAGACCACCTCTGAATGACCCTGCAGTGACGGTCTACACTTTCCGATGCGATTGACGTGGTGGCGAACTTCCCTTGCCGCGTGATTATTATCCAGGATCGGGGTCCTACTTGCTTGAGTATTTCACCCGGGATTTCGCAGCGACGTCCTGGGCACTAACGTATTCATACAGCCTGGCCAAGATACAACTAGCGGATTGTATACGTTAGCCGCTGGAGGCTCGTGGTCATCGGGCTTGAGTCGTTCAAGAGCTAAGGAGGTTCCCTTCCAAAAGACACCCAGGCTAGGAGTCTTCTCAGTTGCCACGTGGATGGTCGTGCGCTGCTTAAACAGGAAGCAGGCTACCACGCTCCGATGGCTGTCATACGTCCTCCCATCCTAAGAGCGCGTTTCAACTCTTGAACCATGCGTTCGGCTTATCTGTTAGGGGTTGGATGTTACGGTGTACTGGTCACCGCCTTGACGCCAGTGTTGTGAGAGAACGATTTGATTTTGTCAGAGACGAAGGCCATTTCATTATTGGAGACGTCCTTACGAGGTATACTGAAAGTGGTAGAAATACTGCGCAACTCTTGCTACCGCAGCTGACGTCATGCTGCTCACGAGCCTGACTTCGAGCAATTTCGTGTAAAACAGGGATGATTGAGTTCTGCATGCCTGCTTCCCAAATACCCCTTTCCACGGTCTTAACTGTCTACGTAACAGATAACTCCTGATATGAACCCCGCTACCATTACCCAAATGTTTTTTTGCTCTCAGTTTCCTAGTATGCTTTTCTCCCAACAACGCCCTCTTCAAAGAGGTCTATAGACGCTTTACAAATTTCGCCTTCTGCGAACTGTCATCTTTGACTGCTGGGCTGTGGAATGCCTTCCTGAGCATGCGCTGTTGCTGTGCTGCGAGCTTGATCAGACCCTGCGCATGCGTTCACAGCTCAGTTACTCAGCATTTTTCGCCCGGGTGATAAGCGATGCAAATGTCTGTTCCGTTCATAGCCTCCTCTACACTCACAAGGCCTGGCAGTTCGACGACGGAGCCATAGAGTGCCCAGTCGCAGATTTGGAGCGCGAGGATCTGGTAGCAGAGAGCATTAAAGAGCCATTTCTCGGGGAACCTGGACGTCATCGCACAGCTTTCGCAGCGGCGAGGAACCGAAACACACTTGCTCGCTCGGGAGAAGCGTGTTTCGGCGTCTCGCCGCAGCGAGGGCGCCAGTCAAGTGGCTCTCCTCTCATCCGTCGTCTGCCAGTCCACTTTTTCCATTTCGGCGGCCGCTTCTCGTGGCAATCTGCCAGGCTTTGTCAGTATATAGGAGGCTATTCTCCGTTTCACACGAAGTCCGAGCGCAGCCGATGCTACAGTTCGATTGACCCAATCAAGCAGCGCCAAAAGTGCATTGTTACGGCCCTCTTCGTTTTTGTACATTCGCTATTACCCTCTTAACCAATCTCTCAAAGGACAAAAAAGCTCAGGATAACGGCGCATTCACTCTGCGTTATTGGTTTAGTAGGAGATAGCAAAAGGCAAAAGGGGCGACGAGCACCATGATGATGCACTTCTGGAGCTGCTTGACTGCCTCCATCGAATCACGGTTTTGGTCATGCTCGGACTTGGCGTGAAACTGATTCTCTTGAACCCCGTTTTGAAAATCACGTTCAGACTGTTTGAAGGTCAGAATCACAGCAGCATGGCGGAGTAACCGACACCGCGGAATGCGAATGTCATTACTTTAGATGATGATGAAATTTTACAGCGAAGCTGTTATGCGCTGGGATCTAGAAAAAGATGGTCCATATTTGTTAACAAAAAAAAAACTCCCGTTTAAACGGCGCTCCTTCATTTCGATTGGTCGTGACAAGTATAAATAAAAAAGGGGGCAACCCTTCGCGGGTCAGCCTTCCTTGGCATTATTAGACAGTGAGGTCCTGATTCCTTGTTCTAATCTATGGTCACCGACTTCTCTCAGCTAAGAGTGCGCTGTGTTGGAGCTGGGGGCAGAATCGCCGATCTTACCTTCTTTTCTTTCGCTTCCGCGATGCTAATAAAAAGACTTCGGCTCAATCGAAAAAAAGAGACAAACAATGAAATCGTGTACATACGTGTCTTCATTGCAATCATATGTAAATCGTATAGATGTTGAATAGTTGTCGTAAAGTGTTCGTAAAGAAAACTGCTTCGATGATCCTCCATCTTCATGTGATGTGGATGGGCTCTACAACTTTTTATTAGTACCTTTCTACATCGAAGTGTGTGAATTGTGGTTCGAATCGAATGGCACTGCGTCATTTATAGCCTTGACAGCGCCAAAAGAAGCCAAGTTCTACCGTTTTTTTGCAGTGTTGATGCTGGGAATGACGCTGCACTATTCGATTTGAACCATATTTACGCTCTCCTACTTTCTATGGTTTGTTTTACCATACGTTGGAGCGTAACCATTGCTGGGAGTCCACGAGTCAACCAAACAGCACCGAAAGTGAAACGTCACTGCGTGCAGTACTCTTTCTGTGGGTGTGTTATTGCCTTTTCATCTATCCAAACGCAGAGAGAGCACCTATGACGTTGCGTTTTGGTTTGTGAGTTTGTGTGCACGTGTTTTTGCGTCCGCCATTGCGTAGGGATTTCATAGCTTCTAACGGAGGGCAGACCCTCCACAGGGGTCTATACTGGCCATCTGAGTGAACATGTCTCCTGCCGTCCTGCAGTAGTTTAGGATTTTGCCACCAGATTAAAAAACATGGTGTCCGAGTCGGCGTTCGATACCCAATCCTCACCGGGAACACGTGCAGATCAGCCCTAATCCAAGAACGCGGGCCAACAAGCAAATCTAAAAATAGAAAGGTTGGCCATAGAATTTCTTGCGAAGTGAAGACCATTTTTCCGTGCCGAGTTTTTAATCCTGACGCCGTGCGGGCCGCCAGCGAATGTTTCCAGACGAACGCAGATGCTTTTTCTCGGAGGATCCTCTATAACCGGATTGGCCGATGCCCCCATGCGATGGCCGGAGAGGCCAAGGGGATTACCGAGCGTAAACTCAATTGCAAAAGTCCCGGAGGCCGAAGGCGGCGCCACTGTCGGTGCCCAGGGAGAAGCCGAATCCGATTTTCCTCAGTCGAGGTCCCTCCAGGCAGACAACAGCACTGAACTCTGTGAGCGGCAAAGGAATTCAAACCACATTCCAAAAAAAAAAAGGAAAAAAATAATCTTTTTTTTTTTTTTACACCAGCGTGCGTCTGTTGTGTCTGAGTTTGTTTTTTTCGGTTTTTGTATCAAGCTATGGTTTCAAGCTAATTTTTTTACGAACCAGACTATTTGCCTTTATTTATATTTTTTGTTCTTTACTTAGCACGTTTATGAAAGGGAGTAGAAGAGTATGGTTTAAGGGGCAATATTGGGCGCAAGAAACAAAATCTTGATCCGGTGAAATACAGGTGAAAGTCACACACAGATACACACATATACGCGCACGAACGCCCGCACGCACACACACAACTTAAGAACAAAAGTACATGACACTAAACATATATGTTTTGGATCGCCCCGTGCGTTTCGTCATCCACTGTTTCCTATGCGCCACAAAGGCGGAGTGCTCTCTGGCTCGCACCAGAGCCGTATAATGGGAGAGTTGTGCCATTCATTGGTTTACATAGGTGAGCTCCTCGTGACCAACCACAGGCCGCGAAACAGCCCCAAGCGCTAGTCGTAAGGTCTAGAAATGCGAGTCGACTAATTTAAGCCGTTCTAGCGTCGCTAGAGCACGAGGGTGTAATTCTTGTTGACTGAAAACTTTGCGCATGTGAGGTTTTCGTCACGCCCATATTCAACGGTAGAAATACAGTTGAATATTCGAATATTCGGCGCTGGCGGCGGTCTTTGCTCCGCCCATTGGCCAGTCTCAATGTAAATATATATATGTTTCTTATTTATATTAACGATCTAGTGTCTAACATTTCTTCATCAATCTGCTTGTTCGCTGATGATTTCGTTCTCTATCGCAAAATCACTGGTCAATCTAACATTGATCATCTCCAAACGGATCTTAACCACATCCCTCGCTGGTGCGATGTTTGGATGATGGAATTAAATACCTATAAATGCAAGTCTATAAGAGTGTCACGCACTAACACTAGCTGCGCTACATATCACATTAACAATACACCCCTATCAGCTGTTTCCGTTTACAAGTACCTCGGCGTCTATATTACCTCCAATCCCTCATGGAGTACCCATATTGAGTATGTTGCTGGAAATGCCAACCGTATCCTGGACTACTTAAAACGCAATTTTTTCAAGCACCTTCATCGCTAGAATTAATCATGTACAAGTGCCTAGTCCGTTCCAAATCAGAGTACGCTTCATCCGTGTGGGATCCCGGCCAACATTGCTTTGTCCTGCATTGGAAAGCATTCGAAAACGGGCAGCTCGTTTCATCTTATCCAAGTATCATCGCACGTCCAGTGTAACAAATATGGAAATAACTCTATCATTACCCGACTTTTCTTCCCGCCGTAGATGTGCTCGTCTCTGCTTGTTTCATAAAATCTACCATCACAATTCATTTTTACGCCAGTCACTTCTACTCGAACCATCTTATCGCTCCGCTCGCCTCGGTCACGTCCACAAGGTTGGCATACCAAGTATCAATACGAACGCATTCAGTGTGTCATTCACAGCTCGCACGTCAACAGATTGGAACTGCCTTCCCGCTTCAATTGCCTTTATCACTGACATTGTTCTTTTTAAACAAACACTTAGTAATAGCAGCCTTAGTTGATAGTTTTCTTTGCCATGATTTATTGTTTGTGTTCACTCCCCTCTGAAATGTACTATGTACCTTGAGGGTAAATAAATAAATTAATAAATAAAGCTTTAGCCCGCACAGCAGGTCAAGAGTTCAAACTATCCATACTTTTAGCGACGAGGCCCGTCTTCCAAGAATAGACCATTTGCTGTCTTACCCAAGCATCAAGGAGAATGCAGGGATTGGTGTTCCACGCGCCACACGCGCACGCCTTTCCTGTATAAAAGATTCGAAGTAAATAACCAAAGAAAGCATTGACGAACGCGCGTGCAAGATGCCATTTGTTTTAGGTTTTTGCTTTGGAAAAGTTACTACTGCTGAGGCCAGCACGTGCGGCGCGTGGAACACCAATCCCTGCATTCTCCTTGATGCTTGGGTAAGACAGCTAATTGACTATTGCTGTCTTTTACCCAAGCATCAAGGTGAATGCAGGGATTGGTGTTCCACGCGCCGCACGTGCTGGCCTCAGCATGATAGTAACTTTTTCCAAAGCAAAAACCTAAAACAAATGGCATCTTGCACGTGCGTTCGTCAATGCTTTCTTTGGTTATTTACTTCGAATCTTTTATACACGAAAGGCGTGCGCGTGTGGCGCGTGGAACACTCAATCCCTGCATTCTCCTTGATGCTTGGGTAAGACAGCAAATGGTCTATAGGTCTATTACTCGATCTCACTCTAGGGTAAAGGTTCTGTACACTGGCGTTCGAAACCCTATCGCGAGTCCAGCGTTGCTTTATCTGCCTTGTAACGTGACAATTATCCGCCAGAGTAATAGACCGATCTCACTAGCCAGTTTGACTACGCCACCGCTGCCGCAATGCATCGAGGGAACTTTAGTCTTTCTGCAGGTGCGACAACCCCCCTGGAGCTCTGCGCGTGTGGAGCACGAGACGGCACGAGCCCTCGCATGCACGGCCGTCTGACTCCTGTGAACTAAAGTTATGGCGGTGTCACGCATGCGCCGAACGCTTAGTGAGATCGGTCTATTCGGATCCATTCGAGTAAAATTTGGAACACAGCCCACATGTTTCTCCTCTTATTTTCTATCTGCGTCGTATTTCGACGGCATGTGTAAAGCAGAATGGAAGCTTGGAGTCATCGCGTCCTTTAACCAACACCGTCAAAGTCGACAGCCTGACATTCCTTTTATCTTTATTAATAAACGTAACAATCATCATACTGAATATGTCATAGTGAGCGTTTGGTCAATCATAAGGTCGGTTCTCACATGCAGCGAAGCGCTAGTGTAGCGCTCCTCACGTGCCGTCAGCTACTTATCGTCTGCCATGAGCACCAGTTTTGACGGTGAGATACAAAGCTGGTGAACGCTCCCGTCAGCACGCGCTTAGCGCGAGGTAAGCGCTACGCTTGTAGCGCTCCGCTTCATGTGTGAACAGGCCTATAGACAATTGCAAGCATCGCCTGTCACTGGTGCCCCACGCGTGCAAGCATGTGCACCGTGCGCGTGAACGTAGCTTTGGCAAGCTTGTAATTGCACGCACTTGCCCGCTCGAGCAGAGACATGGCGGCAGCCAGATACCCTGCTTGCAATCGTCTATAGAAGGTCGAACACAGCGACGCTTTTGATCGTGCACGTCGCCAATACACTGACTTGCATTGACGTCAGATCCGCGTCCGTTGCGGTGGACTTATGCGGAGAACCAGTCGTCTGCTTACTTTGCGGGGGTTGCGGTGACCTCAGAACGCCGAGCTCTGATTGGTTCTGAATGAAGGATAGTGGGTAGGCCTCGAGGCAGCTTGCTTTGAGGTCTACCCACCATCCTTCAGTCGGAGCCAATCAGAGCTCATCGTCGTTCTGACGTCACCATAACCCCTCCGCAAGAAGCAGACGACTTGCTGCTGAGCGCCTACCTCCTGCAGCGTACATTTCATACCTATCGAATTTGGTTTTCGAGGCAAGGACACGTACGAATGGTGCATCCATGCATCAGTACATGTGGAAGCCAGGTATTGATGCATTTCATAAGAAAATCTGGAAACTCGAGCTCTCAGCTCGAGTTCCGAGTCATTCCTGTGTAAGGGATAAGGCAAGCATGACGTTAATGGCGATAGACGCGGCAATGATGATGACTGTAGTTATGACTTTGCTGGTGTTGCTGATCATGATGACGAATGACGTGATCTCTCCACTTTCTTGTCTTCCAGATCGTGCAGGAGTACGAGCGAGCCGTCATATTCAGACTGGGTCGACTTGTCGAAGGAGGAGCCAAGGGTCCAGGTGAGTTTAGATATTGCGATTCGGGATATAATAATAGATATAATAATAGTACCTTTATTTTTTTTTCAAAGAAAAAAACAATATTGAAAAGGTGACGCGGGAAAAAAGCTGTAACAACAGCTTGACGAGCCCCGAGCCACCTAAACCAGCAGTCGCGATGCAGGCACCAAAGAAATTATACGAAAAAAAAAATGACACGTGCACTACAGCTTTGAGACACTTTACAAAAAAGGACCAAAGTTATACAAGATAAGTAGCATATTGATACAATTTACACAATAGTGAAAACATACACAGAAAGTTAGAGCATCGCTTAAATAAACGCGAAAGAAAACATCGATTCGAGAGATTTTAGCGTTTATTGCGGACAATTTGGCTCGAAATAAACATTTGAAATAAACATTTCCCGTAAGATGCTCACCGATATATTGCTAAGCTCAATTCCTTGCCTACTAAGCTGGTTAGCGGGAAGAACGAGTCAAAAGAGAGGTAGCCGATAACTTGCGGGCGTGGCGCTGTCTTCATGTATTTCCATATTTTCCCTATGGTTCCTGACAGCTTAAGACACACGAGGCGTGGTTCATTACGCCCACGTTCCTTGCTTCGTTCTTAGCCGCCCTCTGGGCGAATGCTGCCATTTCATTATCGCTGCGAAGCGATATTGAGATAGCTGTGAAATCTGTAAAACAAACGCAAGTGGGCGAAAATACGCAAGCCGCTTACATATCATGGATGCATAAGAACGTACGTCTATACTCAATAATATTGAGGCAAAAAGGGGATCGAAAAAAAGGGCGGCAAACTAGGTTGTCGTACGTTAGATATCTCCGCATCCTTGCACACTGACCTGGGTAACAACTTAATCAGCTGGTATTATATAGAGAAACTTTTGAAATATTCATTAAACTTGCGACTCATGTCTCATTGCCGATGCGCAGGACGCAATTTGTTACTGCCACGTTCGTATCTCGGGGCTTAACGTTGAGGACAAAGGGCTTCCCTGCATCCTAACCCCGGAGTCTGTTTCGTCAGCAGCTGCGTATTAACCTGCCAACATTGTCTCTGAAACGCTTTGAAAACCCGGTTAGATCATAGACGCACCTTTGTCTAAACAATCTCCTCTAAAGAAACTTAAAAGCTCCGATTGCATGGCTAGCCACCTGACAAGTACAGAGCCTTCAAAACAAGAACCCCAAACGAAAATATCTAGGGGCCGACCAACTTCAATCAAACAAAAAGCTTGCTCTCGACTGCTCAGATTGGGAGACGCTGCCGGGCCGCCCGTTGTATGCCAAGTTTTTCGAGAGACCCGTCTTTTTTATGCCAAGTTTGTTTTTCGGGAACCCCGTTTCTTTGGAAGGAGGAACTGGGAAATGGAAAAGGAAGAAACCCAGAGAAAGCGATCTTTCCCTTCCCCTTCCCTCCTTTCACTATAAAAACGGTCATCCCCAAAGGGGAATTTCTGTCCGCCGTTTCTTTTCCGTCTTTCCCCGAGACTGGCCGCCTTTTAGGCAAGTGGGAAGGGAGGAACCAAACATTTACGCTATTTGAGATCCTTCCTCTTTGGAGCGGAGCTAGAAATGCGTATATTTCGGAACCTTTGGCTATTTTTCCTCCCCTACATTTTCTTTTCACATTCGTACGACTGTGTACTCCGCGCGTTAGACCCATGGCTTTTTCGTCTTGGTCGCCTTCCCCTTGTTTGAACTAGTTCCCTTTTCTGTTCCGTTTGGAACTCTGCTTCGTCTGCCTTTGATTTCTTTTGTAGTCGTTATGGGGGAAAAACAATAAAATAAAAAGAGAGTCGAATTATACTTCACGGCCGGGATAAACGTTTTATACCTCTCCCGTTCCTCCACTTACCGGGTTTGTTTGGGGGAAAAATAGTAGAATTCTCGCTGAATTGTGCCTCCGCCTTTTTTATGGGCCATCTTTATATCCTGTTTGCTTTCCTGTTATGTTTTGGTTTTTTCTTTGTGTGGTGTGTGTGTGTGTGGGGAGGGGGGCCTTTTTATCTCTGATTGCGCTTGAGTTTATCCGAGTTTATCCTCCTCGTTATTAAAGCGACCTAAAATACAGCGACACGGAAGGAAATGAGCGAAGTTGATGGGCGAAGAATTGTGTCATCTCTTTCCAGCGATAACATATCCGACATGCTTCGGCGTCTTAGTGTGACCAGCGGAGCAGAAAGGAATCGAGCAGCCGTTGGACGACAATATGGAGTTACTGACAGTTTAAAAATCCCGGTCAGGGTGAGCTCCGAGTATCTTACTATCGCTTCGCAACCAGTCAGATTGCAGCCTGAACCGATAAGAACGCTGATGAACGGATCGCGAACCAGGAAGTGTGAACATAATATGCTTGCGTTTCATCAGCTGGCAGTTACTACAGTACACCCTCTCCGAAGCTCCTGCGTGTGTACCGTGCGTCTACTCTCCCGGCACACCAATCACCGGGCTTTCTTTAATTAGTCTAGTCAATCAGAACCCATGTAACACAAAGCATGGCCCGCGGTGGGTATTGCGCGGACAGCCCAAGTTGGACCATGCCTCCGCGGAGCCCAGCTCTGTGGTAACACTGGCCCCGTAAAGCCGATGTGTGACCCGTGGGGGCATTGCATGTGTAGATCGAGTTGGGCATGCCTCCGCAGAGCCCAGCTTTGTGGTAACTTTGCCCCCGTAAACCAGATGTGCGACCCCAGAGGGCATTGCATGAGCAGCCCAAGTTGGGCATGCTCCTGTGGAGCCCATCTCTGCGAACTGTGCCCACGTATAGCCGAAGTGGAACCCACAGGAGCATTGCATGCGCAGTCCAAGTCGGACATGCCTCGTGGAGCCCACCTCTGTGCTAACTCTGCCCCGTATAGCCAAGTTACCCGCGGAGGAATTGTATGGGCAAGCCCATTTAGGCGAGTGGCATCGTACCCGAACGGTGCATGCTGCAGTTGCAAAACGTCGTTCACCCCTGTTGCTATCGAGAACGCTTGGCCTTCGACACAGGATACCGATCGCCCGTATATGATACCGAGACATCCCGACTATTGTAGGAGCTACGAAAGCACTCATCCTTCGCGCCTCCAGCTCGTTGCTCGCCCTCTTGCGGCGGAAACGGGAAGCGCAGTAGTGAGGGTTCCCCGGTTCTCCTGCGCAGCGGGAACGGCGGAACTGCTCGCGATCATGACTCGCGAACAGTTATTTTTGGATGCATAGAACACTCTTCACTGACCCCTTGAGGTGCTGCCGCCGGCATGTGACTGTACCGTACTAGAGAGTTTTAATATTGCGTATAGAAGCAAACGCAAGTGCTGTGCGTTTGCGTTAGAGTTGCGTGCTCCACGCTGCACATGCGCGTCGTTGCCATGGTCCAATCCAACACCACAATTTTGGGCTCCGCGCTTGAGCAATGTGGAACACGCAACGCTAACGCAAACACAATGTGCTTGCGTTCGCTCGTATATGCAATACTAAAACGTGCTACCGTTTCACCGGTTTTTCAACGCCTACGAAACGTGCAGCAGTGAGGAGGCGTGAAAGCGGGTGGGCGCTCCTTTGAACTGGAAAGGCTGAGGTTGGCAGAACAGCCGTGCTTAAAAATTAAAGAAAATAAATGTTCCGGGTAGTTTTGTAATAAGACAACAACAACAACGGTTTTTTGTAGTTCGGGACATTTCGGTCGGAAGGATTGGCGGCGACTTTGGAAGTTTTGCTGATTGCCAAAAGTCGCGACTTTAATATCGCCATATGCTTTACCCCAATTAATGTCACTTTACGTGAATTTGTGAGACAACCTAGGATGTTTAGACTATTTTTATTTTATAACTTGTTAATTAAGAATGCGGCAATTTGCATCAGTGATGATAATTTACCATCTTTGGATTGCCATGGTTGTTCGCGCTTTTGAACTTAGATCACAAGCAACAAAGTATAATACAGTTTGAAAAACTATTTATTAAAATATCTTAATTGTATTATTATTAATACAAATGTCCGTAATGTAGCCCCCCCCCAACCCCCCCACACACACAAAAAATGCCACAATCACAAAAAGACTTTATTTAACCATAATAGTCTTAACAGACAGGTCTCGTTGTGATTTGTTTTTAGCACATGAAAAACTCTCACGTCGTTATCAAGATAGACATAAATACTTGATGTAATATAAAGTTCTATGCGGCATGGGTTGCCTTAATAAACCCACACTTGTGGTGCCACTGGTGATCAGTTTAGAATATATTCACAAAACGTATAAATTAAGAAACGCTGTTCTCACCAGCGTTTCTTAATTTATACGTTTTGTGAATACATTCTAAACTCCTCACCACTGGCAATATTTTGTAAAATTTGTATTGATTCTATTATTCTTGTGCTGGAAAACAAGCTAAAGCAACTAATAATCTAAATGCCCCAAAAATTATTAAAAGGCCGGCAAGTCATTATTTAACATGATTTATATCCGCATAAAAAAAGGCTCCAAGAACACAACAAATATCAGCGCTGATTTTTTGAACAAATACAATGTTTTCCTACCTCTAAGGTGATGGAAGACCCGGTTTTTAAAGGGACAATGAACTCTCCAAAAATATTTTGAAGTTCCTGGATTGGACATGCCTGTCACAAAATAGAGTTTCCGCGAACAATTTCTTAGCATATGGTCACGCTGCGAGGCACATCTTGAGGTAGGAGAGAAACAAAAATGAACAGTTATACTAAGAAATTAAATCCAAAATATAACTTAGCTCCGGTATCGTACTTAAATTAAAAACGTGCCTCTCGGCGTAAATATTACTCTAAACACCGGTTTTGTTTTCAGAATAAAGAGGTGACCTGCGCACATAACACCCTAGCTTCTCGTAAAAGCGGGAATAATTTGTGTCAGTCTGAAGCCAGCACACTAGACATTGCCCAGCAACTAGTATGCGAGCATGCATCTCCGATCCTCACTATGACCACCATTTTTTTCAAACGAGTGGCGCCACCTATAGACAGAGTCGCGAACCCCCGGATACAGCTTTTCTTGGCATTTTCGATGACAGAAGGAGAGAGTGGGCGCAACTTTAATTGGCGCTCAAAAGGGAAGAGGGGGCACGCGTGCCTTATCCCTTCGGCTCTATTGCGAAGAAAGATTGTGCCCGAGTACAGTGTGCCAGCTACACTGCTCATTCATGCATCACACTAAAGACACTGCCCTCGCTGGAAACATGTGTGTCAGAATTATCATGCGGACACGCCTAAAGTACGTTGGAAGCCTGCTTTCTTTATGCATGCACATGTATGATGCTTGGAACATCGATGCAGACTGTTTCTGTATGACCAATGTGTCTGGACCGCCGTACCTGGAGGAACCGCGCCCCAGGAGTTGCCCGCAGACTGTCTTTTGTAGGATGGATCATTATCTGCGGGACCGCGGGTCTAGTATGTGCGCATGTTTATCGGGAGGCGAGTGATGTGCCATAGCTAAAACTAGTTAACACTGCGATACTATTCGAGGCCCGATAAATAGTACCAATCGCTCTTCCCAATGACCGCGGTGAAAAAAAGAAAAGTGTTCAGAATGAAGCGTGCATATGCCGTGGTTACAAACGGCTAAAGAAACACAGTGTACGCAGGGGCGAATCCAAAAAGTGAAACGACGCCCCCCCCCCGCCAAAAAAAAAAGAAAAAAAACACACAAAAAAACGGACTTTTGGATCCGCCCTTGAGTGTGCCGCTGGTTATATTCTTGCTTTGTGATTGGTTCTATAGCGTTACAATCAGTGAATTCTCCATTCCCGTTGGCCGCTGAACGATAATAAAATCACATTCCTGACGAGCGTGTTCGTAAAGTATACTAGATAACGGAAAGGATAAAACATAGAAAGTACGAAACACAGACGAGTACATTTTTTCACTCGTCTAAGTTTCGTCCTGTGTTTTTTTTTTAATTTTTGTTATTTAGGATAATAAGATCTGCCTGGGTCTCTTCCCGCCCCGCCTTTCTTAAAAGGTCTCGGTTACTATCTAAGTAGACCCCCGAGAGCGGGCTGTCACCGAGCTCTTTGGACAGGACACCCAGGAGATTCCAGAAAGGTCTATCGGAGCGAACGCTGGGGAGCACGACTTCGTGTCAAGGGGTGACAGGCACATGCTCCGTTCAGCCATGGAATCTGACAGTGCGGTGGATCAGTCACGCGCCTATCTTTCGCCACGTGATCGCGCTCCCGCCAAATACTCACGCGCGGAGAGCCCGGGATCAGGTGTTGAAACGGATGCGATTGATTGGTCCGACGCGAGCGCGTAGCCCACCCTGCCCTGTCAGCTGGCAAGTTGAAAAGGATGGCGACCTATACACGGAAGACCCCGAGCACGGACCTCTAGCAGCGCCGCGGTTCAGGCGGGAAGGCGTTGTGGACGACAGGAGAGTGTTCTCGGCGACATTGATGACGGGAAGAAAGGAAGGCGGGCGATACGCTCGCATGCAGTGATGGGATCCGGCCGCCTACCACAGCGACTATATTACGCAGGACCGTCGCTCGACAGCACGGGTAATTGCGTTGGGCCGCGCGCTCTGCTGTTAGTGTAGGTCAGCCGATGTCTTTCTTGTTACCTGCACGTTTCTTTGCTCGGTGATACCGTTCCCCTGGCTGCGTCGAAATCGATTTCGCGATACTCTTCTTGTTACTTTTTGTTGTTGTCGCTGGTCTTGCGGCTTACAGGGTGATATCGGGCTGTCTGCCCGCTTCCGACGCATCTTTTATGGGATTTGTTTTAGTACGTGACCCCCCAAACGGAGCGATGCGATTTTTTATAACTTTCTTTCAGTGTAAGTAATTCTCTCAAATTAAAGTTTGCCTGGGAATATTTCTTTTTTTTTTTACGTTTTGCTGTTTAGTGAACGCTGAAAATTAAGAATTAAGCAGTGCGTAAATGGACTTTTGTTTTCATATACAGTTTCTTTTCCCCTTAATTATTGTGTAAATAAATAAATAAATAAGAGTAAATCAGCCGTCAATTCAAGAGCTGTGGGTTCCTGGATTGAGAATAAATGCGCTCATGCCTTCTTAATATTAGCGAGGGCTCCTCTCCAGCGCTGTGAACCATTTTCATAGTCGCCTTCTGCGCGGTGTCATTTTTGCAGACTTGTACGTAGTTCAACTACTCTACTCAAATTACTGTAGCTTAACTACTTTTTTGAGTAGTTTAGTAACTTTCAATTACATTTTTATTTCGGTAATTAGTAGTTTACTTTAATTACTTTTTTTAGTAACTTCTACTCAAGTTACAAATTACTTTCGAATTTTAGGGTTGTTTTGCCTATCAACAACATTCCTGCACAATGGAGATAAGATGTTGGAAGATCAGCTGATATTTGCAAAGAGGGAAAGCATGCGGCGTAGGAAAGGGGGGGTGGAGAAAATGGTCTTGGAAAGTCAAAAAAACCCCCTCCCCCCCCCCCAATTTCTACAAGACTCCCCCCCCCCCCTCCCCCTTCAATGCAACAGAACTGCTCCTAGGCGCGGGGAGCGAACAGACACGACGCAAAAGAGGCCGAGTAACTGCGGGATTAGCGCCGATGACTGGCGTTTCTGTGTGTCCCGAAGCTCAAGAAGACTTGACCCATTTCAAGGAAGGGCTCGTCCCCGCTTCTCCCCGAAGTAGAAACTCTCGCTCACTACAGGAGGTGCACACACTTTATCCTCACTCAAAGGAGGCAACAAAATGCAGCACCTGCTCTGAAACTCATCTAATGCTCCCGCAGTTTGTGCTGTACTCGAAGAATCGCGTGTAAAGGAAAAAGCAAAGATTATATCTTTTGCGTTGCCTTTCTCCCAAAACTCAGAATATCCAGATCTTAAAAAATTCAAAGATCGTTCGAGAAACCTGTAGTAATTCCCTCAACGTTTTCATATAAAAAGATAATAAACAAGCAGTGTTGGGAAGTACTCTATGTACATAATAATTCTAAAAAGTACTACTGTTTAGAAAATTGTACTTTATTCGAAGTAAATTCCTGACTATGTACTTGTATTTCCGAGGAAAGTAAAACTCCCGACTTCCAATGTGCATTCCCCGAATTTGAGAACAAAAAATGGCAGTATCGTCGTATGAAAACACGCCCTTTCGAGAAGTCATCTGGTCGCTTCTCTGGAGTAGAAGTAATGCGCGGCAGTAAGACCGATGGAAATAACTTGTGCCTTATAAGTTGATTCCGTCAAATAGCTCGTCAGCAAGAGCAAAACAACTACTCTGCGGCGACTTGACCTCTATACAATATTTGCTGCCATTTCCGTAAAACAACTGGTACCTCGGATTACCCCTGGAGCAATGCATGCCAGTTAAAAAGGGCATCATGAATGATTCTGTTAAAAGTGCTTGTACTTTACCTTGAAATATATTGTATTTATATACGTTACTCAGTACATTGCACCGGTGTACTTGCTACTTACATTGAAGTACATAACCTCTCATTTACATTGTACTTTACTTTAAGTAATTTTTATAAGTACTTTATGCAACACTGTACACAAGCAAACACTGTCTAAAAATCAAGCTCAGACAGTGCTAAACCTCAAAGTAGAAATGACACATTCGCAGTACATCATTGACCAAACAAACAAGAAAGTACAAAAAAAATTAGGCACGCAGAAGCAGAACCAGCCATCAAAGCATTTCTGTGAAAAAACAAGCAGATCCATATTTGGCTAGCACAATTTCGATAACGGATCAAAACCTGACTACTTTTTTATCATAAAAAGATATAAAGTAACTTCAGAAGTAACTTCAAAAGTAATCGCTGCTTTGTAACGGTAGTTAGTAATGTTCTCAATTACTTTTATTTGAGTAATTTCTACCTACTCAAATTACTTCTGGCGTCAATACTCAGTAACTTAACTTAATTACTTTTTTGAGTAACTTGTACATGTCTGCATTTTCTCTTGTGCAACGCATTGTGAGCATGCGCAGTAACTCTCTTTGCGGAACATCAGATGCCACTCATCCGTTCACAACCCAGCGACTCGCATTTTTTTTTATGTGCTAAGCGCTGCAAGGGTGTATAGAGTCGTGACAGCATAAGAAACGTGGGGCGTGGTTTCTTATCTTGACGCCTCTTGCTTCGCAATGCTCTTTTTTTTGCATTCTTATTGGTGCATGCCGGGATTCCGGAGCTGTGGAGTGATAGTAAGGTATCCGGGACTCGCCGCGATGCACATTTCTTAAGTCAACAGGATTTTGATTTGTTATTCCAAACGTCCGTAACTGTGCGATTTTCCGGTTATCGCGCCTAAAACTACGATGGTCTCCCTTTGGAGACAAGACAGAATAGGGTCTTCATCAATTGTTGAGACGACGGTTCATTCCGAGCCGACAGAACCAGAAAAGAGAAACCGATACGGCACAACGATAAAACGATTGCACCCCTTCTCTTTCTCTCTCACAGTATCTTGGGTCTGTATAGAAAGGGAAGAAGAAAATAAAGTAGACATTTCTCTGGGAGAGAGTCCTCATTAAAGGTTCATCGGCTCACTCAATCACCTCGCAACAATCAGTCAAGGAGAGCAATCAGGTTGATCCAGGGGGCGCGCGGGCGGCTCCATGTCCGCCCCCGCTTTTAGCGCGCACTCCATCCCGTTGGCCCGGCCAAAGCCGTCCCGAGCAATTAGCGAGGGCCGAGACAAAGCCGGAGGCACGTACTCCGTTCGGCGCGAACGACGTTCTCGCGCTGCGCGACACACGAAATCGGAGCGCGAACAACACCAAAAAGAAGAGCGACCGCCAAGAAAGACGAGAACACTTTGTCTTTGAGCCGCAATCGCACACCATACAAAGGACATTCTGCAGACAACGTGTGTTTCTTTCTTGTGTGACGATCAGATTGGTCGCACAAAAACTGTCTTCAAAGTCAAACGTGTCCGAAGCACTACCTTTGTACATGGAGCAAAAGTGCTTCCAAAATGCTTGAGGCCTGTCTGCTCCGAACACCGTCTGTCTTTTGGATGATGAAGATGATGATGATGATGATGATGGTGATGATGGTGATGATGATGGTATGATGATGATGATGATGATAATGATGATGATGATAATAATGCTTTATTTGATTCGTGCCCCGGAACATCCAATAGGTTATAATGTGGTGAATGCGGCTTGAATGCGCTTCGACGAATTGCACATGCAGGGGAGCGTTGAGCCTCTCCTGGAGTTCCTATGCTGCGAATGACTATTCGCAATTCCAACGACGCGCAATTAATTCCATTTTTTTCTTTCACATTTTGGCAGCCACGCCGAAACAGCTTTCGCTGCACACTTGAATAGTTGGTATACCTTCCTGCTTCTCTCCTTCACATTATTTTTTCTTTATTTCCGCTGGGTGGCGATGCTTCTTCTGGATTCGGGAATAGGGCGTCAAACAGCAAAACTGCCTGCTGACGTTCGGCTAACCTAAGTATCTTAGCGAAACCTCAGGTGCCGCTTTGAAGGGATACTGACGGGGTATTTCTGCTCGCCGATGTCTTTATTTGAACATGAACAGTGAGACCCCCACTACCCAGAACACAATTTGCGGCTCGAAATTTGTTTTCTTTCCACCTGAAAACCGCCGGTCGAGAATTGGCTGGTTTGATACGTGCTCACTCTCTTTTCCATGGTCACGTGCGGTTCAAACTAGCGTACCAAATATATTCAAAGTAGTGGGTCATCTAAGGCGCGCATTCAATATTAAAAATATAAAAAGAATATGAACCTTATATTTGTGGCTTCCAAAAAGCTGCAAATACGTTGATTGAAAAAAAATGTTTCATAGATGACAGGAAGAACACGTGCTACGTCATTCTCAACATGGCGACGTACCGCGGGCTGGACGACGCCATGGCGACGCACGACGGAGCAACCTTGCGACGGACGTGGGACCGCTACTTAGAAACTGTCGTTCGCTGTAGCGGAAAATCAATCTTCAAGTTCTGACAGCAAAACACTTGCACGACAAACGGCGCATGCAACGTCGTCGTCGTTGTTTGCTTCACACGCCAAAAAAAAAAGTGACGCAAAAAAAACAAAACTTTAGGGTGTGATAGCCACGCGACTTCCGGCAACTCTCTTCTCTCCACATTTCCCCCTCCTCGGTACGCTTAGTCGGCCATGGATCTCCGTGCTCATGTTTCAGTTTCAATTCCGAAACAGTTAAAGTTTTTTTTTTTGCTTTATTAAAAATAATGCGTCACTCTGCAGCAAAATATTGAATGGGTAGTGTCCTGACACTAATAAAAATCGCCTAGCAAAAAAAAAAATGGTGGGTGTCAGTGTTCCTTTAATTTTCGCCGAGGATTCTTTTCGGATAAGCTTTTGTATGAATGTTCTATCCATATACCACCATATACCAAGAACATAAAAAACATTGATTTCTTAAATATGTCACTGGAGTACAACAGATAGACCTCGTAGTTTATCTTGTGGTTCCAGGAAAACGAAAGAACTAGAAAATAATACATAATGATATAATCCCGAGCATCTCAATATCACACCAGAACCAATGAGAATGTGGCATTAGCCGATAAGAACACTGAAGAACCAATCGCGAAGCAGGAAACATAATAAGCCAGGCCCAGCGTTTCTGTCAGTGATTATATAGCAGCCTTCTTTTGGTCTGATTGGCCAAAAGAACCGGAGTATTGCGGCCGCGAAGTGCTGCTTGTATCCTTAGGACAGGTAGAACCACCTCTTGCCAAAATTTTACAGCTCTTAGGGCCGGTTGCACCAGCGTCGCTTACCTTAACCCAAAGCGGCTCTTTCCTAAGTCAGCTTAGCGCCCTAAGCCGAGCTCGGATAAGCACGGGTTTAAATTCCGGTTGCACCAACGTTAACCCGGCTTTACAGACGCGCCCCTAGCTAAACGCTGGATTTGCGTAGGGAATGTAGGGACAAACAGAGCGAACTAGGGAACTCTCAGAGGGATGAATACGATTGGCGAAAAGAAATCACGTGATGTAAAAAAAAAAAAAACTGCCGTAGTAGTAGTTGTTGGCGTCTGCTTTTCGCTGTATTTCTTCGGTGAGTGAGGCCCGCTTCAGACGGGCAATTTCACCCAGCAACTCGACGTCGCAACTCCAGCAACACGGGCCGCCCGCGTTCACACGCAGCAACCGAATTGCTCCTGACTTGCTATCATCATCATTCACTTTGATTTTTTTCTGCACTATTTAGACGCACAGCTACGCGCTAAAAACGTGTTTTTATATCTTTGAACGTCGTTGAGAACACTAACTCATTTTTCTGAAAAGGTTTATTTCCAAAAACGATCGATTTCAAACCAGAACCAAGTCTTTAGCTGTCATCATCACCACCACGGGGGTGTCACGTGAAAACATCGAGCTCCCTGATTGGCTGCTGCCGCTTCAAACGGCTCGAGTTGCTCGTCCGTTTCGAGCCGGACCCGAACTCAGCAATTCGTGTCGATCTAGGGAAAGCTAGGGAACAACCCGCCAGCAGCACCGAAATTGCTGCAAAAGTTGCCCCCGTCTGAAGCGGGCCTAACGAATTAAAGGTCTCCGAATTCAATCATTTTTTCGCTTAACTTTCAAAAACAGGAGTCAACGCTTTAAATAAACACGAATGCTCTTTACATCTGTGATTGTGTGTTTAATATCGGTTGATAACAGAATATTTTGACAGTGACAGAATTTTTCGTGCTCAAATTTTGAGATAACGGAGCCATCAGGGGCCCCAAATCTCACCGAACGCGAGGACTCTCTACTCGCTACATCGCTGAAGACAAAACATCATCGAGAATAAGTAGGCAGGTAAGATGACTACTGAAATCAAGTCATGCCTGAGACCGATGAAGTTCAAAACAGTGACGAACTCGCCATGGCAGCTGCGAAAATGCCCGGAAATCGTCGAATAGAAGTCGTCGAGAGCTTGCATCGACCGTACTCGTTGCTATCAGCAAGGTGACAAAACTGCACTGTACCGTCGTTGAACTGATTGTGTCAAACCCTTTGGTAATAGAACTACGTATATTTTGCTTTAGTGACAAAGAAAGAAGGTATAACTATCAATACATCAAAGCGATACTACTGGTAAATCCCTTGATGATCATACGAACTGTCAATTATTGAACACGCAAAGGTCGCCCAGAACCATATTTTTTTATTCCTGCTGATAAAGAACCAGAAGCTTGTTCGCGAGTGATAATAGGCAGATCTTGAGTTCATACAAATAGACGGCGGCAGACTTCGAAGTACGAAAACTCCCACTATAGTACATCACATCGTGCCGACGAGAACGGTCGCCTCTTCGCATCACCTGCCCCAGCCTGCCCCAATACAGCACTGAACGAATCTCGAAAGTCGTTACGATTTGTCGTCGCCACGAATAAAAGATATAAAGCAAAACATTTCTAAAAGCACGATCACCAGAAAAGTTGCGGTTATAGAACGCAGTTTTCTGAAGTGAAGATTCTACTCGCGAGACAAGGAAAATTCACTGAAGGTTGTCTCAAAACGAAAGAAATTGAATTTTCAAGTTTTATTATTTACATGCACCGCAATCTGATGCAAACGGCAGAAGTGTCGACAATCAGCTGATGGCCGAGATCATGTACGGCTACTATTCAACGCACCGATCGGATTAAAGGATATGCTTTGCAAGCAGAAATTAACAAGGTGTTAAATAGCAATACGTTACAGTTATGCGAAAATCAGTAAGTACATACGAACAAGCTCGTTGACAGAAAAACCAACGGGAAGACAGACGTGAGCCCCACAGCTCCGTGCGGATCTCGGTTAGGGCTAACACGCGCTGAGAGTGGAGAGCCAGCTTGAAAACAGGGGTCGATAAACACTTCACGAGACAATATTTTGCATCCTTGTCACAATCGAAGGCCATTCTGTCGAGACTCTCACGCTGTTGTGGCCTAAAACACTTTGTACAACCAATTTCGTCCACCGCGTCGACCGACACAAACAAGCCGCCATGTTTATAATCCAGGATTAAGAAACAAGCAAAAGAAAAGCGCCCAATGTTGGGCGCTCAAGATAAGCGTAGTTTAGTGCTAGGTTTAGCGATAAGCGATTTTGGTGCAACCGAACGAAACCGAAACTTAGCTTAGGTTCCCGGCTAAGCTCCGCTTTTCGCTAAGCGGCGTTGGTGCAACCGGCCCTAAGACGTATACTGTTAGTGTCGCATTTACTGAAGAAAAATTTAGAGCTCGGATGCCCGAATATGTCGCGTCAAAACCGCGACTCAGCGAGCTCTTGTCCACTCGTTAGGTGGCCCGCGGTACTGCCCAGAGTTGCCCTTTTTGGCCACCAGTAGCGCTCTTCATCAGCCGACTGTGGCGCCTCCTGTCCAACCCCTCGAGGCTATACTCCCTGTAGAAGGTATAGTTCGAGGCGGCAGATTGATTTAATTTCTGGTCTGTGAACGAAACGCAGTGTTTGGCGCGATAGTGAAACGGGTCCATTAGCGAGCGAAATCTCGTCAGCTAATCGCTGTGAGGCCCCTCGCTGGGCACGGCGATGGGGGCGACACGACGACGCCGACGACGCTGAAAGTGGCGAAGAAGATCAAGAAAGCAGAATCCTAAAATGTCTAAAAAAAAAAGAAAAGGAAAACAACGTAAGCGTGGTGGTGCTGCATCTGGATCGAAGTCGTCGTCGCCGCTCCGCGACACCGCGCTGAAACAAAGGAAAAGAGGCTATCCGCGGGGAACAAAGGAATAAGGGAGGAGGCAAACAGGGAAGAAGAAAGGAGGAGTTAGGGTGCAAGAAAATAAATAAATGAGCATGAGAAGCATGCGCTCGTTGTCAGAGTAGGGAAGGAAATTCGGGAGACGCAACCGCACTGCAGTTCAAAGGAAAGGGGGAGGGGAGAACGGTTGCTACGGTTCTTGAGACACAAGCGCCGCTCGTTCCGGGAGAAGTGATGAAGCATTTTGCTGGCTATTTGCTTTTTCAGGATAATTTTTTTGTTGTGGTTCTTGTTGTTTTTGTTCCAGTGCGTGTTTCTCAATGGATACAAATTTAGTCAGTAGTCTGCTCTAGTTCTTTTCGTATACCAGGGGGTGGCTTCAGAGTTTGGTATGTTGCCATCTATTTCTTTTTTGTTCCTCGGGGATTTATGGGAGGTGGATAAATGGAACTTCTTTCTTGTTTTACGGCTTGGTTTTCTTTTTCTTTTGGTCTTTTAACCTTGCGATTCTACCAAAATCGTTTGTGTGTGTGTGTGTCTGTGTTGTGTTTCTTTTTTTTTTCGTTCCGGTGAACGGTTACAAGGTTAGCTCGCCCGTGGGGTGGGTCACTTTTGTTCATTGCGCCCGGACTTTCCAGCGGGCGGTTCTTGCGCGAGACAAACGAGGGGATCGGTGCTTCTTCACGACCGCAGCTTTGGAACAGCGACTTTCAGAAGAGAGCCGACCTCTTCGGTTCAGTAGGCGAGAGAGAAAGTTTCACGAATGTCAAGCGCGTCTCTTGGGCAATGCATATAAAGCGTAAATTGCCTAGAAGAGCACGTTCGGCTCAAGTAAATTTTCTGCACCCCTCGAAGTCCCCGGGTGTGAGTACTGCTCAGTGACGCTCAGTGATCCACTAAGAGCACCAGTCATCGGTCTTTCTTTAGCCAGTCTAGCCAATGAGAAGGGGCGATCGGTAGTACCGGCGAGATGCTTCGTCGGTTGCTATTTTTATGTTTCCTACCCATGACGTCACGATCAAGATTTGCGTGAATGGCTGTGATTCTGGCAATTTATATATCATCGACTGCGAACGATAAGTTTGACTGTGTGTCTCAAGAGCACGGCGGGAGCTTAGAGTCGTCAAGTGTTCACGTGCAACCTTTTAATATGACATTCTGGCATTGCCCTCAGTTAAGCCGATTAAAACTAAATAAATCTTTACTAAAAACGTCATAACATACTTTAAAATAATCCTAGAAGCCTGAATTATCATACGAATTCCGTGGCAAAGCGGTTGATATTTTTTCGTCCCTAACGCCACATGGCCGTTGGTGGCGCGGTACTGCTCTCTTATCCTCATTGGCAAATTAGGTTAACAAAGAGACCAATTAGCGGCGCTAAGAGTGCATCGCGGGGCAGTATGCACACAGGAGCTTACGAAAGTGAACACCTACTTACCCCTCCCGCCCTAGGGCTGGAGCCAATCGATGTTACGACATCCAGGATGTCAAACTTGATTTAACGACCCATTAAACGAGTGAAGGCACGAGGCGCAGATTCTTCATCGGCGCTCGCAAACTTTCTTTACTGCTACTCAGCGCTTTCGATCACTTTTGCATCAATGCAATTTAAAATACAAGTTCGGGCATGCACTCTTGTAGTTGATTTCGAACAAGTGAGCTCGAAAGGGAAGCGTCTTTCGATGCACGTTTACAAGTGCCAAGGGGATCGGCGTTAGACGCCGAATGTTCTGACTTATCAAAAGCTGAACAAACCTGCAGTCTCGCGCTTGCTTTAAACGGACCATGAAATGACCTTTTTACTTTTGCCAGATAACTTTTACATTAAACCTTCAACGTTCACTGAATGCCGAACAGGCATCCGTTTTCGTCTCAGTTTATTAACTTCTACACAAAAAATTAATGAAATATCGACTTTTTCTTTCTCTCCAACTGACCGCAAAACAAGTTGCGGCGTAATTTTGACGGTCGTGACGTACCCTGTTTCCGGAACCGGAAGTTCTCTCGGCTGTAGAATGGGAGCGTCAGCGGCGGCGAGTTGGGGGTGCGCCGGTAGGTTTTACTGCGCTGATGGCGCTGATGTCACCGACGTATTTTCTGAATCGGCGCCCCTCATCGCCGCGATAGCCATGGACACATCGCAGCTGAGCGAAATTCGATGAGATATGTTGCGCTACAGCGACAGCATGGGACTAGTCCCATACGCCGGTATGCCTGTTGGGAAGTGCGGCGAGTCTTTCGGTGAAGACTCCAGAAGTCAACCCAACTGTCATTGTTGGTAAAAGGCGGCCCGTGTCAGTCGTTTGCAAAGCGACGTAGATGGAAACAAATTGCCGCGGCGTTTTTCGCGACCTAGGAGATGCAGGAGCAAGCCGACGTTAAAAAAGATACGTTTGAACTACGACAGTGTCAGCAAGAGCCACGTAAATACCTGTTCACACTCGGAGCGGACGCGCGCGTTTGATGGAAGTGCTGTATTCGCGCTGTTGGTAAGCGCTTCGGGACCGATCTTTTACGATTGCAACTCGATACTGACGTGACACTCGGCAAAGGAAGGTTGGACCGGCATTGCACGTAGCTCCCACGAACTGTTATAGCTCGACAGTGACGTGCAGTCGTGTCAGAATAAAAATGGCATACTAATAACAAAGTGTACATACCGTGTTACGAAGGTAATCCATACGGCGTTTATTTGAGCTCTATATCACACAAAACAAGAAGATAGAATCGACGAGTCCCTTTTCGACGACAGTGTTCGTCAACACTGCCTCGGAAAACAAGGGGAAGAGATTGACCTCACCTCTTAATCTAAAATTGAGGTCAGCGATCAAACTATAATACGGGAAGGGTCCACAAGGGCCGCGCGGGCATATTCCATTCAGCACGCCAACCGGTCGTGGGCAGACGGTCTTGGCCAAGGACCGTTGAAGCAACGCAGCACTGAGACGGAGTGCCTGCTAGGCCTATCTGCCGAGCTCGGTGGATTCGTAGCCGTTGTAGCTTCTCTCGGGTGTTTGTGGATCCAGCGTTCTTGTTCGTCGTGGTCTGTTTCAAGTACTTTTTCTTGCTGCTTGAAGTCGGGACGCGCGAGAAGAACACGTAGAAAAATAAACGTTCGTTGGTCGTCGCGACTACACCGTAGTCGCGACCAACGACGCGTCGGCCCTTTTGCGCAGGCGCAGTAGGGTCTTTTCTTGCTTCGTTTACCACACGATAGATGGCGCTTGGCTCTCAGCATTATCAAATTTGGCAATTTTCGTCACATCTCTAATTATGCTACAAAATGTGGATCTGAATATTATTTAACAAAACTTTTAGGAAACATTCGCCGGCTATTTATTGTTTACGATCGCGGTGCTGGTGAGGTAGGCTCTTACCCAATAGGCAACGTGGATTCGGCTGACGCGCTGCGATTCCGCGGATGCATCGTAGTGAAAAGGCAGAGAGCTTTCGAAGGAAAGAAGGCGCAAAAGAGTCCAGTTTTCTTTTAAAAGTTCTATAGCGAAGAATTTTTTTTGGCTCCCTATTTTTGTGTTTTTGTGTTTCTTTTCACACCTTTTACGACGATCGGTGGATGAAATTCGATTTCAGAATCGTTTCATGGTCCCTTTAATGAAAAGTCCCCTAGCACTTTTCTCGTCACACTTACCTTCTTTCACTCACCTTCTTTTTCCCATCCTTGCGCTTTTCATTCTGAGCTAAAGTAACTCTTAATGACGCCGAGTTCTTCGTGATGCATACGCGGTGAAATGACTCGGGTTAAAGAGACACCGGAAACATCTTTAGGTTTTTTGTAATTAACGGGTTCTACGATTGCGAGAAGACTAATTAGTCTAATGAAGCCAGGGCTATTTTTAGGTGTTTTTATTGGTAAAGGGTCGACTTCAGAAGCCAAAGTGCCGAGAAAAAAAAACATGTTTGCATCGTTCAATTTTTCATCGCCCGTCGAGCGATTCTGGAACTATACGGGTTGAAACGATGGGAGAGGAGGAAAGGAGAGCCCGGAGGGGACGTCAGAAGGCTGCGAGTAGCACAACCGAACGCGAGTGTCGCTGTCGTCACGACGTCCCAACTTCTGGCTGCCCAAGCTTCCGTGGACTGCCACACTGGAGAGCGACCTGCAGCGGAACAGGCACCTGCCCCATAGACCCACAGCTGTTAGGACGCCGCCAGGATCGCGACCGGTGATAGCATGACACTTCTATGACGTCATCAGGCGGAAGTGGAAGGAACCAGTTTTATGGACGCGGCAAACACACCCGCCGGAGACGCGTTCCAGGCACCATACCGTAGAGGGACTTTTATTAGAGCGCACTCTAGAGCTCTGGCTCTCTAGATTGAGCTAAAGCACCTTGATAAAGGCGTTTTCTTGTTTTTTTTACAAGTACCAACAACCATTGTAGTGGAAACGCGCAAGACACGTGCCACGAGCGGGGTGCTCCGCCGCCATTCGCTTCCAAGGGCCGCTCGAGACACGGGCCTCGTGCACTGGCGCATTTGACGCTACTTGCGAAACAAACGCAAACACATCGAGGGGCTTTAGCCGGAGCCCGTGCCGTCCCTTCGAAGTGTGGACTTAGCACGTGCCCGCTAGACACGCAATCCGCAGCGTACGTTCTGCTACGGCGGCTAGAAGTGGGTGGTGTCAGCATCGCGCAGCTTGCTCCGTGTGCGGCGGCGCCCCAGTATATGCTGACGACGATAATATAGGTGGCGCGCATATCGACTCTGAGATGCCTATTGCAGACGCCGCGCCGGGAAATGTTCGTTCGTTTCACTAGAAGCTCTCGTTTGTGGTGATCTTCCCGGAAAGGTTGCCCCGTGCGTCCAGACTACCGCGATGGCAAAACGGCCAACTCGCTGCTTTGCTCCTGGAGGCACAACGAGGTACATTTCTGCGATAAAGAAGAAAAGGAAGCCTCCTTCTTCGACGTTCCCGACAACGAAGACGACGACGACAACAGCGTCGGCAGGTTTATTTTTGTGTATACGTTAGCCACATGTCCAAACTCAACGTACTTTCAAATGAAGTTTAAGGAGTGCATATCGCACGCGACATTGTTGACAGCAGCGCCACCGCTTCATCCTGACCTAGTCTTTAATCGGACGTCTACGGTAGCGCTGATCGTAGAACGTCCTCTGGCAGCAGCAAAAAGCGCATGTTACCCCCGCTTCCGCCGTAATTAAACGTGTGACCAAAGTGTTTCTCCAGACAACGGACTCGTACATGTGTACTCTTACATTAGCCATACTTATAAAACGTATTTCAGCTGTATCTTTATCTATTGATCAAGCCGTCATATGCAGAAAGTACATTTTTGAAAAGTCATAGGTCTGACACCTTGAGTTGCATGGGAGGAGAACGCGCCCACACACCACGCTCGTGAATAGACCGATCTCAACAGGCAGTTTGACTACGCCACCGCTGCCGCAATGCTTCGAGGAACTTTAGTCTTTCTGCACGTGCGACAGCCTCGCTGAAGCTCTCTGCATGTGGAGCCATAGCCTCCCCTATACTGACAAAGCCTCGCAAATCGCCACGAGACGCGCGGCCGCCGAAATTGAAAAGGTAGAGCGGCAGACAACGGATGGGGGGGGGGGAGAGGAGAGGCCACGTCACGGGCGACCCGCTGCGGCGAGACACCAAAACACACTTCTCCCGAGCGATGGAATGTCCGCTCGTGCTCCTCCCGTTCCTCGAGCTACCGCTTCTTTTCTCGTCGGGTTTGAAAACCATGTTTCGGGTCCTCGCCACTGCAAAGGCTGTGCGCTGACGACCAGGTTCCCCGATAAATGCTCTGCGCTACCAGATCCTCACGCTCCAAATCTGCGATCGGGCACTCCATGGCTCCGTCGTCGAACTGCCAATATTTGTGAGTAAAGAGGAGGCTACGGTGGAGCATATGAGACGGCACGAGCCATCTCGTGCACTGCCGACTGTTTTTGGAAACTAAAACTATGGCGGCGTGACGTATGCGCAGAGCGCTTAGGGAAATTGGTCTATTGATGGAACTCAAACATGTGTTTAAATTCCACAAAACTTAAAGCTATAATTTCGAAAACAAAAAATGAAACACGTTTACAAATTTTTGTAATGCGAAGTTAGAGCGCAGCTCTTGTGGAGGAAGAGGGGAGGGTACGGAGGGGAGTTTACCCATCCTCCTCCGTACCTCTCCTCCTCCCCCTCCTCCTCCTCCTCCAATTCAGTTTCACCGCTAAATTTATCGGGTAAAATAACGTCACGTGACTTGGGGCCACGTCACCTATGAACGAATTCAGTTTCTCCGCTAGATTTAGCGGGAAAACTGACGTCACGTGACCTCAACACCAACTTAATTCCCCGCTAAATTTAGCGGGGAATTGAATTGGTGTTGAGGTCAGGTGACTTCAATTTTCCGCTAAATCTAGCGAAGAAACTTAATTTGTCTGCTAAATCTAGCGGAAAACTTAATTCCCCGCTAAATTTAGCGGAAAATTAGGGAGTTTTCGTGAGACCGCGCTTCCCCCTCCGCTAAGCCCTCCGCAACGAAGAAGCCGCTACTGCGCTTGCGCGCCCATGGCCTTGACTGTAGAGCTCCGGGTATCGGAGCGGATTGCGGAGAGCGTTGCGGGACAGCAAAAGCCATCTACGAAGCTCCCTATTGAATTGGTGTTAAGGTCACGTCGCGGGGAATTGAAGTGGTGCTGAGGTCGCGTGACGTCAATTCTCCCACTAAAGCTAGCGGAGAATCTGAATTTGTTCGCTAAATCTAGCGGAGAAACTGAATTTCCCAGCTAAATTTAGAGGGAACTGAGTCGATGTTGAGTTCACGTGACCTAAATTTTCCCGCTAAATTTAGCGCGGTTACGCCGAGCGCCAATGCCGACGCCGACGCCGCAAAACACAGAAATGGGCGCCTAAGAGCTGAGCTCTAAAAGGAGAATCTCATTTTCTAAGAAGCGCCAATAACGCTCAAGTTCAAAATCCATCACGCGCAACGACACTCGCGCAATGGATGCTTTCAGAAATCTGAGTTCGCCTCCGTAAGAATGTAATTTTGAATTAAAGAAACATACCAGAGGGCTTCAAGTGTACTCGAAGACCACACGCCACACAATATTTTGGCACAGGTAAGTTTATACACATTGCCAAAGCGAGATGTGCACACGGTAGAGGAACGTCGCAGCCTGCACACGTTTCAAAATCGGTCGGGCTCCGCAGCTGCGAATCGTCCTCTACACTGCCGCGACTCGACCAAGAGCAGCGTCGAGGAACAGCTAACGCCGACCGCAAAGCAGCCAGCTTCGTAGAAAATAGGACAGGCGTATCTACTCCCCTTCCGCAAATGGGCTTCCCTAAAGGGGAAACGATTTCTGTCCGGCGCCATCTTGGAAGCTTCTATGTTGGCCGTTGTGTCGTCGTTCCGCTCGAGCGTCCCGACTCACATCCACAAGGCGTCGCGGGATAAACAGGCCTGCCGTTTTTTATCCTATTTTAGTTTTCTTGTTTTTTGCTTCTTTCTCGCATTTCAAGCGACTTCAGATTTCTTCGCTATGTATACGTGTATATATATATATATATATATATATATATATAGATATGAACACTCTAGGGATGGTAGCTTTTGCTGCGCGGTTGAATGTGTTCGTCCGTCTACTTGCGCGGATACCCGAGGCGAAATGAAAAAAAAAGGAATCAAGCGAGTGAAACAGATCGTTGCATGCTGCCTCCTCTGCACTATGGATGAAGTCGTGTAACAACGTCCGCAATTGGAGCGTATGGATGCGGTCTCTTTTTTCTTTCTTTCTCCTACTGTATGTGTGAACACCCCAAGGAACGAACGAGGGTCACATGGCAGAAAAGAAAAGTACTTCTTATGTTTGTGTGTGTGTGTGTATGACTCTCTTGGAATAAACATGTGTGCTGGTGCGCTTCATTTTGTGTGTGTGTGTGTGTATGTATATATATATATATATTATATCTATACGTTGGATTCGTGCAAATGGGATTCCGGGGTTTGGTTTCGACTTGGTGAGGTTTTCGTATGCGTCTTTGCAGACTTTCAGCATTGTTTTATATACTATATGTGTATATATATATATATATCTCTGTTTATATTACGGATCACAGCTTCGATTTCTACGCATCGATATTGTTGCGCCCGCCGGGTCGTTTGTCGTTGCGCGTGCAAAATGAAAACGCAAGAAAACGCTGTAAAACTTTATTTTTTAGAGCGCAGCTCTTTGGCGCCCGTTTCCGGCTCGAGCGGCGACGCCGTGCCGTGCGTCAACCACGCGTTGCATTATGGGACGTTTCCATAATGACGTCACAGATGACGTCACGAGGGCAAACCTTTCCGCTAAATCTGGTCGGAAATTTTCCGCTATATTCACCGGGTAAATTCCCCTCTAGATTTATCGGAAAATTTAACCCTCTGACGTCACACGTGACGTCACTTAACCCGGAAAAATGTTCCACTATATGTAGCGGAAAATTTTCCCGCTAAATTTAGTGGTAGGAAATTTTTCCGATGATTTTAGCGGAAAAATTTCCCGCTAATTTTAGCGGAAAACATTTACCCTCCGTGACGTCTCGTGACGTCACGTGACCCTTCCCTCTGTCCCCCTCCCCTCTTCCTCACAGAGCTGCACTCTAATTTGGTAGTACAGAGAACTGTAAATGTCTTTCATTTTTTCTTATTTTTACAACAAACATGTTTTTGTTTTGTCTTGTTTTTTAGTTTCGTTCATTCTCTATGTTAATAGCCCCGATCTCACCAGCCAGTTTGACTCGCCACTGCAGCCACAGTGCATCAGAGGGAACTTTAGTCTTTCTGCACGTGCGTGCAACTCACGTGGGGCTCTACGCGTATGGAGCACTGAGACAGCACTGAAGCTCTCTACGCTGCACGGTCATGCCTCCTCTGAACATAAAGTTATGGCGGCGTCACGCGCATGCGCCAGACGCTTAGTGGATCAGTCTGTCGTTCGTGTTGCGATCCTTAACAATGGCGGCTAATTCTGCATCCAGGGGCTGGAAGGTGGCTCACCACCCATAGAGTAAAACACCGCCTTCCCCGAAGCTCCAGTAAACACCCATCAATTCACTTGTTAGAACGCAATGCCTGTACACGTTTCTAAATAATGTCTTACACTAGATTAGTCTTTTTTTCTTCTTAAATTTCTAATATGGTGTCAGTCATCTCCTACAGCATATTCCCGGTTAAACCAAATATACTTATAAACTGCGTTCACAAAGAAAGCTAGAAGCGGGAAGGAAAGTGCGAGCAGCAGCAGAGGCTTTATGTAGAACAAACGTTTCGGGAGAGACTTCCCTTCTTCGTACGCGTTCCCAAAAGTTTCTTCTCGAACGTTTATCCGATGAAGCTTCGCGCTGCTCTTCAAACATTTCTCTGACGTTTAGTTTTCTCGCGTTAATGTTAGTTGCCTTCTCCCCGCTGTAATTTCCCTGGGCCCTGCAAAACCATAAACAAAAACAAAACGAAAAGCACAGGAATAAATTAAGTAGATACGACGATCTTATCCCGTTTTTCCCCCACTCTCTTTACCTCTTCATCCGATAACGCGCAGTCCGGACAGGAATATCCGAGCCGCCTTGTCTGCTGCTGACGTCCCCCGGTGCACGAGCGCGCGCATAACAACTCACTCTCGGTACCAAGCTTACTCTGGACTCCGTTCCCCCCAAGGTGACAGTGCGTTGGTAGCTACGTGCTCGTTGGACCATTCATGCATCTATCTATCGGCACGCTGGTTACCGCTCCGTCCACATCCACCAATACCACCACGAACACGAGGCTAGCTGCGCCTTTCTCACCAAACGGTCATCACTATAATTGGGTCACTCAGCATCAGAGCCGTATGTCAGGAGGTTTGGCCAATGGGCGGAGCAAAGGCCGCAGCCAGCGCCGAATATTCTCCCCGCGGTTAGAGCGCAAGCGAAAAGTGCGACACAGCGTCGACCACGTCAGCAGACAGCGAAGTCACAATGTGAAGCGATGACATTTAAAGCGTGAAATAGAAGCGTTCAATCTCGGCGTCTCGGTGGACAATGGCGACATGTGAAATCAGCCTTAATTGATCGCAACTACGTAGTTTGTTCTGGTTTGGGCGTACGTTCGTTTATTCTACCCTTGAATATGTACGTGGCGAAAGCGACATTCATCGCAAGTTTCCAGTCACCCAGAGTTATACTCTTTTACTCTGGCAGCGACGCTGAGACGGCTTAAATTAGTCGAGTCGCATTTTCAGAGACTCCGACCTACCGCAAGGTCTGTTTCGCGGCCTGTGGTGGGCCTACGAGATGCTCGCCTATATCAGCAATAGGTGGCCACACTCTCCCAATAAAAAATACACGTATTTTTCGGGCTGTAAGACTGCGGACTATACCCGTTTAAAAGTTGAAGTTTTAGGCTGTGCGGGCTATTAGCGCGCGGACTGTACAGGAATTTCTTTTTTCAAGGTCGTTCATTATGAGGAGACGTGACGGATTTTGTGAATGAAAAGTATGCTAATGATGATCTGTTAGTAACACGAGCCTCTTTGTGAGCTAAAGCAGCAGAACATTTGTTAAAGGTGTGCCGTGTGAGAAGATTTTCGTGTCGACTAAGCATCAGGTGCGGACTGTACGCAGTGGGCGTACTACCGCCAGGTGCGGACTATCTAAGCAGAACAACTTTACTTTCGACCCTAAATTTGCCATTGCAAAGTAAAAAAAAAAGCTTTATTTTCTTTTTACTTTTGCGCTTTTTAGTTGAGATTGCAGCCAAAGCTAGAAGCGCGAGCTAGCCCGCGCTCATGGCTTTGAGGCGTGCATTTCCAGCTCGAATGCTCGTTCTGCGGAAGAATGCTTTCGAAGCAGCGACCTCGAGCTCTCAGTAGCTTGTGACATTGACTGCAGTCTCAGCTTGAGGGTGAAGCGGAGTATAGCTCCACCGCGCTGTCAGCTTACGGGTGGATGGAGTAGAGTGGGCTGCAGCGTGCCGCTTTCCGGGCGACGACCTGTCCTCCTCGAACCACTCGGTTCCCCGCCAAGTGCCGAAGCTGCCTATCGACCTCGGGCCGCTGACGGCGGGGCACGGCAGCCAGCGTCAACAGCCGATCGGATAATATACAACACCGTGTACCGCCGCCCACACCTCGATCCGCGTCCCGGTTTTCCCCTGTACCGCGCCTACCGGAATACGGTTGGGGAGCTTTTCAGGCGCCTTATCTCTGATCACTTTCTTCCAAGTTAAAGCAATTCGATGCAGTCGGTTTTATTCTAGGTAGAGTGCTGGTGTGTGTTTACACAGCAGGAGGTTAGTCAGCCCCGTGGGCGCCTGTGTCTCCGCTGTAAAGTGGAGTCTAACCAGTGCAGTATCCCTGCAAGCACTGGGGTCTTCTAAGATGGATCACGCAGTGGCTAACACACGACCGCACGCCAGTACGACGCCGGCGCACAACAAGATGGAGGTCGGTGTACTTCCGGTGTATGTATGAGAGACGGCCGCAGCGTGTACGCCGCTGCCTGCACTTGCTCTCCACCGGTGTCAGAGAGGTGCTAGGGATATCGAACGAAGGTAATGTAGGTAGAGTGGGAGTCAAGAAGGCGGGAAAGCGGTTTTGCTTAGGTGGCAACGAGTATACGCACAAGGCGACGAAGTAGCGGTGCCTTTCGGGGATTTTTTTTCTTTTGCAAATAAACGTTTACGCTCGAGAGAGCGCGAAAATGAGCATCACCATGTCGTACTGAGAGACCTTCCCTCAACGGCATGCGTTATATTATTATCCTTCGTAAAACAGTACTTTAAATAGGCTCAACAGGAGCTTAACGATTCCAAAACGCGCCGTCATGCAGGGTTTGTGACAGTTGCGTTGGTTGGTTACGGTATAATCCAGAGGCGAGGTGGAATTGTTAAAGTATTGCGTGTGCACAAATATAACATTATACATTTGGAAAATACTGTTGTTGTAATTCGTCTAGTACTGTGCGATGAAGGAACAGTGGGCTTTTAATGAAGCCATGCTTTATTTTAATTATTGGTTCGTCTGGCATTCATTCAAATGTTCTGGCTGATGGTAGAGGTAGACGCAGAGGACAGAACAAAGCTGTGCATTTTATAGGCGTCACGTTACCAGAAACTAAGTTATATTTGAGTGATAACAAAGTGACTGAATGGGAACGAAGTATAATGAGCAAGACTGACATCACTAATCTTTACTCGCGATTCTAATAAATAACAGTACATAGACGTAGGACACATACTTTTTATTTGCAGTGTTTGCGTTTTATTGCGTCAGCTGCGTAAACAAAGCAATTTATTTACGTTTTTCAGATTCAGGGAGTTCCTGCTTATGTTACACAATGAGTCTTGATATGCTAAACACCGTTTCCACAAGGCACAAAAGTGGCTGGAGCTCAGAGGATACTCTGGGCGACAGTTGAACAGGAAACACGACATCCCACAGGACCATAAACACATGTCTTGCCAAATATGGACCTATTCACGTTGAGACTTAACAGAGCCGATGATGATGCCATGTGCCCACCTCACTGAAAGTACACTTCTGACCGATTCATAACTAAGAAATTGTAGTCATTGATAGCTTAAATAACGCCGGGCGTGACTTGCTATGCTCACGATTCTTGCTTCGTGATTCGTTGTTTTTTCTTGCGTTCTTATCGAATAATACTGTAATTTTATTGACTACAAAGCGAATATAAGATGCACAGGGTTTCCCTGCCCTCCGTTTCTTAAGCCAGGGTCACATGGCTCCATACATCATACAAAAGACAGTCTGCAAACACAGATCGCAGCAATATCCGTGGTTCGAATGCCGCGTGCAAGTTTCCTCCTTGAACTCCTTGCCAGTCGGCCTTCGAAGCACGGATCTCGCAGTGACTACGCCTTCGAATCTGTACGCAGGACTGTCGTTCGGCTGATGTATAGCAGTGTGGCCCATGTGTGGCAAGCTGTCAGCTGACTACAATCCTGCTAATAACACGTGGATCGCTTAACTGATAAATGAATCGATTGCTCCGCGGCCCCAGTTCAGAAATGCTTGCTCCATCGCGCGAGTGTTTTTTTATCCCCGACAAGACTTTTTGGTGGGGTTAATGCCAAATGTCTCGCTTCCTCATGGGCCTGTTCTTCATCATTCCGTGCATAGACACCTACTGCAAGGTGGACCTACGGACAGTATCCTTCGATGTTCCTCCTCAAGAGGTGAGTTTGTCTGAATTGGCCGAGGCGAGCTAACTTGGCCCATAAACGTAATAATTGTGTTGTGTCTTTGCGCAGAGAGCGGAAAGCTGTGCGGAGCGTCAGTTCGTCTGCTTATTGTGCGGGGGTGACAGTGACGTCAGAATAATAATAATAATACTTTATTTCCATCACACTCGATCGGCGACCAGGAAAAAAGCGCTACACAGCTTGACGAGCCCTTGACCGCCTACAGTGCACGGCGACGGAACACAACAGGAAAAACAAAAACACACACACAACTACATACACACCAGAGGTTGCAACCACGGAAAATTTCACCATGGCAGATAAAGCAATATAATCAAATACGAAAACAGTGATTTTAACTAGTTATCTTTCGGCCACCCATTACTAGCCGCGGTATATATAATGATCGGGTTCCCCTATTGGCAGCTATTCCGATTGAAGTTTTTCAGGATTCGTTAAAGATTTAGTAAATTAGGAATATTGTGCCTCAGCATTTGGGTACACCTAATTTGTTCTTGGCGACGACCCCAACATTTCAGCGCCACACGAGCCGGATAAGTAGCAATATTTTTGGAGAGAGCGGCCAAGAGGTTGCTACTGAGAGTTTAGTGATTCCTAATTAGCTCTATCGTAAGGCTATGCACTGAGCCTGCCAGTCTAACTGCCTGGACATTGATAATGCGAACTTTTTGAATAGGTCGGATGTATGCGATTGAAATGGGACATCGGCTATGGCTCTTGTTGTTTTGTAACAAATGTATCCTTCCAAGATTCGTTGAGAATGGTGGTACCCCAAACTAAGTGCATTAGTCCCAATGTGGCCTGCTCTGAATTCAGCTCTGACGGGAAAGACGGTGGGTAGGCGTCAGTGAGGCCATCACTTCCTGCTTAGGTCTACCCACTAGCCAATCAGATGCGTGGAGCAGATCGCCTGGCGCGGTCTGACGTCACTGTCACCCCTGCTGTAAGAAACGGGCCGAGCGCTGCGCTTGCCAGCCCCAATGGGCGTCTGGCGTATTCGTTGTAGATGAGAAGTACCCAAGCCAGTGCAATACCACTGTTGGCCTGAGGGGACTGCATAGCAACCGTGTATCACACAGTAGTGGTGATACACAATCGCACACTTTAAGCACGATGCTGTCATTCAGATAGAAAAAGGCACGAATTGAGGACCCAAACCGCAGATTAATTTTTCGTTATGTAATTTAGGGCCTAGCCTTATTGGGCGAACAAAGAATACTCACCACTCGGGGTAATCACTCAGCTCTCTGGCTGCCCCAACAATCCTACAGCGTAATAAGCTTATGGAGGTTTCTTGAAAACGCTCTTCCAGATATCCGTTTCGAAACTGTCGCGTAGTAGTAGCACCTTCTTACATTATTGACCCCGTTAAAGACATAAAAAGAATAGAAATAAAAACGCCAAAGTAAGAAGCGGAATGATTTACTGTCATAAGATCAAACGAGACTTTATATAAAAGAAGCTTAAAGAAAGCGGGCATTTGAACTCAAACAAGCCTACCAGAGAACCATTCTTTCTCAAAGAATTGAACGTGACACACCTCGGTTATCCGGGACATCGCGAGAGCTCTGGGAAGACGGCCATCTATATGGCACTCCCCTATCTCAGTGACGTCTTCCAATCTCTAAAAGACAAGACTCGCTATCTCCAAACACAATATCGACAATAAACACGCAGTAGAAAAAAAAATCCTCCATTTCACCAGAGGGAGACGCGCGCTAACCGATCACGACTTCGGCGCCCAGCGGTACGTAGGCCGCGAGAAAACAAAATAAAGGAGCGAAAAAGAAAGAGAGTCGATATCATCCCCAAATCGCGCGCTGAGTTCTTCCTTTCTTATCGTACCCCTTTTCTTCCCCTGTAGTCGATTTCCCTGCCGGTCGAAATAGCCACTTTCCGATTCGGTTCGTTAAAGCTCACGCCCTCGGGTGGGGCTATATGTTGGCTCCTTGCGAGCCTCAAGACTAGCTGGGCATTGGCTTGGGTGCGACTGTCTTGGAGCGCGCTCCGCTTGATCGTCGTCTCTGACTTCCTACTACGACCCGCTTTCGAAAAGGACCCCCCGTAGGAGGTGGTGATCAAAGAAGCGAGCGTTTCCCAGAGATCCTAGATTTAAGAGAGAGACAGCTCAACCGTGGAGAGCTTTGCAATTTAATGGTAAACGCCTCTAGCGCGGATTGGGTGCCTGTGCGCATACGTGAGTTGTTGAGTGGCGAGGATGACACAGCGGGAGTGGAAAGAAGGAGCAAAGTGCAAACACTTGCACACCAGCCTCGACGCTTTCGACTCTTCCAAGCAACTCGTATTGCAAACGCGGCCCATGAAACACGTAACACCGATGGAGCAGTTGGAAGTACTCTGCAATCTAAGCGCACTACCGTGTTTCCCTGGACCTGTTTTCTTAGAAGAGGTGGCGTCTTTGTAAAAGAAAGGGACCGATATATCGAGCTGCCGGCGGGCTCACACTTATCGAAGCCAAGGGCGCGCCTCCGGGGGCCTAAAAGTGCCCGAGAGTACCGCTGAATAAATAACGAAACGCGCGCGTTTAAAAGCTATCCTCAGAAGCGACCCGCGCTGCGAAGCGGGGATATAAATGTCAGGGGTTGCGTTCAAAAGGTTGACCTGTGGAAGTAGCTGTGATTTGGCTTAAATAACGGATCTTGTAAGCTGCTTTAGGATTGGTTTTTTTTTTTAATGAGTTGGCTTACGGTCTCTTTTGTTGGCAATAAGACGTTTCGGTGACCGTCCTTTCTTTTTGATTTCTATATCCGTGACGTCGCGACAGGACTTGCCCGATTGGTTTTTGCGATATGGGTTATTCTTATCGTTAGTTGCGAACAACTTTAATCATGCGCGTTGAGGACAATGAAATCTGCCGGAAAGCTCCGCCTCTGGCACACGCTTGTTGCCTTCCGTCTTTGCTTTGACTGCACGTGCTGCGCTGAATTGCTATCCAAGGCAGAAAGCTCGTGCATAAAATATCCCATGCTCATAAACGCCGTCAAGGGGGCGTTGTAGCATGCGCAACATATTCGCGTCGATGAGAGCAGAATATATTTCTGCTTTGCGGGCATCCAGTAAACACCACAGAATTCCTTTAATGGATCGTGCAAATCAGCTCACGATCTCGACCAAGCGCGTGCCCGTTCGCGTGCGCTGAGTCGCCGACTCGTTAAAGGGGTTGTCTGGCAACATTTTTTTGTTTTGAAAACAACTAAAATCGTCTCTGCCATTGCTTTTCATGAATATCTTCCCGCAAAATATCGAGAATTTAATCCTCCTCCGCACCAGTATTTCAATTGTTAAACAGAGCCCCACTACTCAGATTGCACCCGCAAAACGCAGAGCGTTTTCGCTGGCAACAGTGAAAGCTCTGGCGTGGCATCGTGCGAAGAGCAGCCACGACAGCTGTTCGACTGCTTCTCCAGTACAATTAACTTCGTTCCAGGAAAGACGAGATTTACGGTATTGAGGAGGCTCAGATTCTTCGACGACGATCTTTGAGCGCACCATCAACCATGTTCGACCAGAACCGGGAACGAAGTCCGACGGCCAGCAGTCACGAGCGTTACCGTGCCTGATTGTGACGTCAGGGTTGCGTGCCGTGGCGATGCATCAATCTCATACGCGACCGGCAATTTAGGCCCTCTCCACGTGACCAGCGCTAAAACTTAGTAATTTCCGGATATCAGACGGACGATCCCTTTAAAGGTGTTCGTTCTGAAGGACTATCGTAGTACCTTGCGTGAAACAGGGTTACAAAATCCACCATACTTCGTTTCAGCTTGTGTCCAGACACAGCCGATGCTACGAGCGCGAGCGTGTGGCCCTGAACAGTGCCTGTACTGCACGAGCGCGTGCTTGGCAGAGGACGCTGGAGAGCCGGAGCGCTCGCGCTTGTAGCATCGCCTGCGTCTGGTTAAGCTGAAGCATGAAGTACCAGAGACATCATTGATAGCTCATGGCTATTATATGCAGATTACAACGACGTTTCTGGTGGTTACTGGTAGACATAGCGCAATAGGCTGACTTCTCGAGCGCTTCGGCCGGATGCGTGCACACATCATGGTTCTTTCTCATAGTTGGTGCAAGATAAGTGGGAAATCGTACGCTTTAGCGGAGCATAAGACTGGAGTGTTACGGCTGCGGAACTCAAACCCCGTAGATTCTGCATTTGGCGCTCAATGCCGGTGTCTCCAGCATCCTAAAGTTTAAAAAAACGTTTCGTCTGCTCTGAAGTCTGTCCCCTGTGACTCATATTATTATAGAGTCCGATGCGATCAATTTGGGGCCAGCCATGGTACAGACTGCAGGCTGGTGAAACAATGCTGGTTCCTCGGTCATATAAAAAAAAAAGAAAAAAAGAAAATATATATATATATATAAGTTCTGGTAGTGGTGGGGGAAAATGGCATGCTCAAAACGCGATCGTTCATTGGCAGCAGCACGGTTCCCGCCAATTCCCGCTGCGCCGCGAAAAGCTCCCCGGCGTTGTGGCAGAGCTGAACTCATTCGAAAGAAAATGCCGTCACTTCGGCTCACGCTAGGCATGGAGTAACCGGAAGGCGCATGTCTTAGCGCGAGCAGCCAGCCTTGACTGCCTGGACTGAGCACTTGCTGCACGAGCGCCATTGTAAGCCGCCGCAGCTACCCAAAGGGGACCAGCGGCTTTAAGCACGGCAGCCAACAATAGTCCGTACCTAGATGAGACGAATGTCATGGCCTTAGTCTTTCTTCTTGAACGGGATTAATCGCCCGCCAACACCGGTGAGCTGCAGCGCGAGATTCGCCGGGAACATCCCGGTGCGCACATCGCGACCAGTTTTAACATCGTGAAACGTTAAAAAAAGAAAAGAAGTAACTGAATTCGTTGTTTGTTACCGATTTTCAAAGGAACGCGTTACGTTACCTTAAAAGTAACTAGATACTTTTCTCGTTACTTTAACGGCCAAATACACAACTGCTTCTGTTTCATGGTTGCTATTGTTTTCTATTCAGTAGTCGTTGCACTTGAAGCAATAGCTGCCTCTCGAAGTTTTCATCGGTTGCTGTTTCCCCGCTTCCTTGAGAATACACCTCCGGCGACGCTGAAGAGTGATTCTACTGAGGCGTTTGAAGGAACGGCAGTGTTGTGCTTAGGCGAGTTGGCGGATCTGGGATTCCGCTCTCTCTTTGTTCTCTCTGCTTCTAAAGTTCCAAGTCGGCAGTGGGATCTGCGGCTTCCCGTGTTGACAAGCTCCGGGGTTTACATTCGGTCTGTACAGGATATTAGAAGGTTAAACTCACGAAGCCTTATTGTGTTCGCTGGGTGAAGGACATTCCCAGCCCTAGAGTTCGACTGACGTGTTCTGCTCGACAAAATGTTGCAATACTATCATAATGTGCTAATTTTTTTGGGAGGGGGGGGGGGTTGCTTTTTTGCTTTTTGGCGCAATAGGTGCATACTCAGGTTATAATTAAACCGGGCTGTTTAAACGGTGCAGTGAACACGTTATTCCATAAAAGTGACGAAATACCGTTACTCGTCACTTGGTCTTAAAAGTAACTAAGTATGTTACTCGTTCCTTTTCTAAAAAAGTAATTGAATACGTTAATCGTTACTGAAAAAAGTGACTAGGTAGAAGTAACTCTGTTACTAGTAACGCGTTGCGTACATGTCTGGGAGAAACTGACTGTTTGCGTTCTGAGTGCATTGTGGCGTGGTGCGTATGCAGGAGCTTCTGGGTACACAGGAAAGACAGAGAACGAAAGAAGCAAGCTCAGAGACATGCAACCCCAAATCCAGACTTTGTGCGATTTCTCAAGTTGCTTAGTGTTCCGGTCTCGGGTTTTCGCACTATTAGTCTAGTTCTTTGTTCGTTTAGTTTCAGAAGGTTACCAGACTGGCGTAGAGCCATTGTGCCGATGCTTTCGACCAACCTGGCCGCGGTGCTATCGAAGACGGCGACACGCCTGTTGACACGCTCGGGTATCTGTCTGCCCCGTTTTCGCGCAGATACTGTCCAAGGACTCTGTGACAGTGGCCGTGGACGCGGTGGTGTATTACCGCATCAGCAACGCGACGATCTGCATCACGAACGTGGAAGACTACGGCCACTCCACCAGGCTGTTGGCCGCCACGACACTCCGGAACGTGCTGGGCACCAAGAACCTGTCGGAGATTCTGTCCGAGCGGGAATCCATTTCACACGTGATGCAGGTAGCACATCCCTCATTCTGTCTATCTCTACCCTAGTATTCTTTTATATCCCTCTTTTCCCCTATCTCACTCTGTCTCTCTGTTTTACTATATTTAGATATTCTTGTCAATAAATCGGTTATATTTTTCTTGACCTCTATCACTACCTATCTATATCTAAACATCATGAACTATAATCCTAAGACTAGGGAGAAATACAACGATGAAGGAGAGGAAAGACAGTGCTCTCTTCCCTTCCTTCATCGTCGTCTTTTTCCCTAGTCTCAGGGTTAGAGTTAATTAGGTTTAATTATCACCAGCTTGTTTACGCCTAACATTCTATCTATCTAGCATATTTCTATCTATACATCTACGTTAGGTCAATGAATCAATCAGTCAAATGCTATATATCTTTTTTATCTTTACTTACCTATTTCTTCCTATCTTTCTATTTATAGACTTACGTTTATATCAGTCAATCAATGATTCAACCAATCAATCAATGATTCAGTCAATCAATCAAGATTTCTTTATATTTACCTTTATGCTCCTGTGTATACGCCTATCCATCTATCAATAAATGAAATCCCATCCATCTTTTTGTTTCTTTTTTTCCCCCTTTCTAAACTGTGTAGTGTAGGAGGCAAGGGTTCTTGATTGGGCCTCTGTAATCGAGGACAACAAAAGTGCAGAACGTGCCAACTAGAGTCACCTACGCTCAGAGCATCGGCACTCTTTCCCCCATTGTCCGACGCAATCACGACAGAGGGGGCGGGGGAGGGGGGGGGCGTCTCTTCCAGTCCAGTTCAAACGTCGTATCTGTTTCCCGAGTCCTAGTTTCGCGGCACTATACTCTCCAAAAAGGTGTTCCGTGTGAATAGGCCTTTAGAGATCTAAGCGCGTACGCGCCTAAAATATAAACCCTCTAAAAACAAAAAAATTAAAAAGAAACCATGAGAGTTTAGTGTAGGCACCAGATCCGCACCGTAGAAATGACTGGCACCTTTTGTCTCGCAGGCAAGCCTGGACGAGGCAACTGACTCGTGGGGAGTCAAAGTGGAGAGGGTGGAAATGTAAGTGACGGCCGAGAGCAGTACCATCTCGAAGACGGTGCGCGCGCCTTTTTCCTTCTAACGACGTCACTAACGTCATCACTGGACATCCGGCTGAACCCTGTTATATCGGGGAGAGGCTTTTACACTTATCCAGTCTCTTTAATAACAACACTATACACGGCTTGCATTGACGTCATGTCAGCCGCCATTGCTGCGTACCATGCTCCAGTACCCGTACCTTTCTGCGCCATACATTTGGCACCATCGAATCGGTTCTTCTCCGCAAGACTTGCAAAAAATAACAAATTCGATTTTGCGAAATGTATGCCGCAGAAGGTACAGAGCGTCACACTGTTAGCGCCAACAAGCGATCGCCGGTTTTTCCAGCTTTTTTTCTTTGAAACCAGGGATGTCATTCAAGTATTATTGCTACCGAAAGAGCTCATTTGGCTCTATAATGTAAGCGATAAAATGTCGTGCTCGCTAGTACTATTTCGAAGTAAAACACGAGAAATGCGCCGATGTCGTGTACGCGCTAACAGTGTCGTGATGTGTACGGGCATAGGAGCGTGGTACGGAGCAACGGCGGCTGGTACGTGCCATATGACGTCACATGCGAGGCATGTATAGCCACTGACATGGTGAGAACGGCAGGAGGGGCTTCAGTTGTCCCGCCTCCAGCGCGAGCTTCGTACCTTCGACAGCGCTTCGTCAACTCGTGCATATCGAGCGCGCGCGCAGCCAAAGCACGGTGGAAGGCGTGCAGCGCGTGCTGGAGGCAGGGCGCTTCAGAAGACGCACACCCTGCCGCTCTCACTCTGTCAGTGACTATAGCGGAACTTCGCAACGCCATGTGGAACGCGTCCGCGTCGCCGCGAGCGCGTCTCCTGACGCGTTCGCGGCGGCGCCGAGAGGGCGATGTCTGCCGCTTCGCCAGGTAGACATACTCCGCCGAGCCTCAGCGTGGTTACCGTTCCGGGGTGGGGTGGGTGGTCGGGGATCCCACTAATGGTGACGTTGTGCGGAGGCCTTATCTTCGAGGCGGTATTGGCGATATGAGCGTCGGATCGGCTCGGCTTGACTCCTGGTCTCGCTCTCCGGCCCTTCGCAGAAAAGACGTGCGGTTGCCGGTGCAGCTGCAAAGGGCCATGGCGGCCGAAGCAGAAGCTGCACGAGAAGCAAGAGCCAAGGTGGGTGCTCCTTCGACGCACGTCGGCCCAGTCGGGATGAACCACGACCGTTCCGGAGTTCAAAAACAGGAACTGCTGCCACGAACCCTCGCATGCATACACACTCACAGTCGCATCCTCGCAATCATTGAAGTTTTTCTTGTGTAATAATCTATATATTTAAAAAAAGTTAACCGTGCTGATGGATTGAAAATGACAATTTCAAAGCCACCAAGAAACAAGAATGAATGGGGCCGAGATTCGAACCCCGGCCTCCTGATAACCGATCAGGGACGCTAACCACTGCATATTGTTTTGTATTTTTATTTGCATAACCACACTGCGTTTGTATAGAAATGCCTCAACCTCGATCGGGATCGTAACATGTAACTGCACGGACGAACGCAAGCAGAGGCTGTTCCTTGCTTCAAAAAAATAAAAAAAAATTAATCTTTTTTTTATTACTTGTATACATTGTTTTGCACTACAATGGGCCACAGCAAAAGACTATTGGTCGTCAGGTTCAATAACGAGCCATTTAGAAAACATGTGGTATACCATAGCCTCCTATATATTCACAAAGCCTGGCAGTTCGACGATGGAGCCATAGAGTGCCCGGTCAGCAGATTTGGAGCGCGAGGATTTGGTAGCACAGAGCATCAAAGAGTCATTTTTCGGGGAACCTGGACGTCATCGCACAGCTTTTAGAGCGGCGAGGACCCGAAACACACTTGTTCGCTCGAAAGAAATGTGTTTCGGCATCTCGCCACAGCGGGGCGCCAGTCACGTGGCTGTCCTCTCATCCGTTGTCTGCTGCTCCACCTTTTCCATTTCGGCGGCCGCTTCTCGTGACGATCTGCAAGGCTTTGTCAGTATATAGGAGGCTATGGGTATACTGATACGACGCCCAGATAGGCACGTGGGAGTAATATACCACAGGGCTCGTAACTCTCATGGTTGTGGTAAAACAAATCATTGTTTGACAAATAAAAATAAAAATTGTTTCATATATCCTTTGATCATGAAGGCATTCAACAATATCTCTATTTCTTTTTTTTTACCTTAGTAAAGGTATTAGCATTGGCTACTTTCGATGCTCCAAATATGGTATTTTAAATTAAACGATATGTTAAAGTTAAATTTATGTTTCGAATAACCAGGCGATGCCTCGCAGTAAAAAGCAATTTAATGGTAATAAATGCCCCTCTCGCAAAGTAAACGCTTTGTCCCTTGTTTGTTGTTATTTTTGTGTTAACATATAGGCTAGTGCAAACTTCACTCAGGTTTAAGCAGACTACAATTTTAATGACCCTTCACGGGTCACCAAATTCGTAACTTTAATTACGAGGGTTTTCGCCAACCCCAATATTCAAAGTTCCTGAAAATCAGTACTCAAAGATAGCTAGTATGAAAAAAACTGTACTCCCTGAAAGCCTCAGATTGACAACCACCAACGTTTTGCTAAAAAAGAAATCATAACCTACCTGAGGCTGAATGGTGCTGCCTGTTAGTTTCCAAACAACTTCTTTTCAAATAAAAAAAAAGATTTAAAAAAGATAAGGTGTCATTTTACTTACTACGTTTCTTCGAGCGCTTCTTTTCTCGCGTGGGTGCATGACGTCTTAAATAAGAAGGCCTAAGGGCTGAATTTTCCTGCGTCACTAAAAGACGCCACCCCATGGCGCAGACTGGACCGGACTGCGGCGCCAGCGTTCGGCTGGGGCTCGCGTTCTCACTGATTGGACACAAGTTCTAGCCGAATGCTGACGTCACACTCGTGTCCAATCTGTGCCATGCGGTAGGCCTCTTTTAGTGACGCAAGAAAATTCGGCACGAAAGCCGCAGTCCTACTGCTCATACACCAGACAAAAGACACGATGTTTGGATACGTTGGCAAAATTATCTGCGGACAGGCACCCATCATGTGCGAACCATGTTTTGCTCATACATGTGCATGCTTGGATCATGTTTGCAGACTGCTTTTGAATGATCAACGTGACAAGGCCGTCATAGAAGGGAGAAACACGGCTCTTCTGTATGATGTAGTAGCAGTGTAACCGCAACTTGAAGGGTAACTCCAGTCAAAAGTCGCACCAAAATAAACGACTGATATCGATTTACGGAGACTAAATACGAGTACTGCCAAAATATTACAGTCATGGGAAACCCTGATTCACCCTAAAACCGACATTAGAAATGCCACCACCAGCTTCTCGGCAGGCATTCAGCAGGTTGGCTGTTTGTCAAGCAACCTTGTGCCTCGACGTCATGTTCGTACTCAAGGAGGTTACTTGTTCCTAGTGCCACTTCTCTCGCCGTGTTTTTCTGCTGCATTTTCAGCGGATGATTTCTGCTTATTATACGTTGTTTGCAAGTGCTCTTCGGCGATTGCGCACAAAGTTTACTGACTACCTGCTCGCTCAAGCGCGTCGTGGTGCCGAAGGTGACATTCGCTGGCGGCCACTGTTTGGTCCGTTCCTGCTCAGCGCGAGCTTACGATTAGCTTCCACGGCGCTTCTGCAACGTGCATTGCACACCACCAAGATTCTAATTGTTTCCAGGAGCTAAGTGGGGTCTCGTTCTGAGCCTGCGCTGAGCCTGCGTTCATCATGGCGAACTCGCTTTTTGGCCGGCAACTTTATGAATGTGTATCAATATTTGCTGCAGATGTTTGACATCTACGAAGCAAAACAGTAAAAGCAGCCGTAGCATCTTACCTGTCTGATCGGCCTTGCTCTTGCGACTAAGCCAGTTGTACGTTTTGCGGTAGCGTGGTCCGAACTTTACGTCACACTTTGGCTATGCAGCTGATCACAGGGGTTCTCATCGCGCTCGAGCCAATAGATTCGGTTTCGCCATAGCCCCCGAAACATAAATTTGAAATAACGTATCTACAATACTACACGAGGAATTGGAGAAAAAGATTAACCCTTATAATTCAGGGACACTTACTTCACCAAGAACAGCCGTAATCCTCAAATCGTGAAGATGTTCAGTACGTGTCCTTGACGGCTTTCTTATCTAAAAGGTTTCGGTGCGTGCCACTTGTTTGGGCAGGCAACTGAGCCCTTCGTATTGTGCCTTGTCCGCAGGTGATAGCCGCAGAGGGCGAGCAGAAAGCCGCCCGGTCGCTCAAGGAGGCCGCCGAGGTGATCGCCGAGTCACCGTCGGCGCTCCAGCTGCGCTACTTGCAGACACTCACCTCCATAGCGGCCGAGAAGAACTCCACCATCGTGTTTCCGCTGCCCTTGGAACTGATGCGGGGCTTGATGCACTGGCAGCACGAAGATGAGTGAAGGCGCCTCGGAACGTCCTTCCACCCTCGACACCCACTTCGCCGTGAAATATCTTCACGTACCCACCGACCCCGACGGGAACCGAGGGTTTGAGAAACCGACGCGTCCACACTCTATAGCAAGCAACCGGAATGCTGTGTCCAACTCCCCACTTCCCCACCAATTCCCATTACGACTAACACGGTCGAGTGTGTCAGGCACTCGGATTCTGTGCAAAGACCGCGTGCCCAAAGATTCGCAAGAAAAACACGAACGTATTACGCACCGTATCTATATCCATGGTACGCGTTGGGGCAATGCGTCCAGGGTCGCATATTCGCCCTGCTCGTTGTTATGCAGGTTGACAAGGTGTTTGACGTCGTGGCGAATTATCTCTTTGGAGTAGCCGATTTATTTTTACCGGGTATTCCATTACATTCGTTTATTTCATATACTCTCTTTTACTTTAAGTCCGACTCGCAGGACTCGCATGATTCGTCCAGCCTTTCGCCGTTGCTGCAGTGATGAGCGCGACTTCGCGCGTTGCTCGACGGTGAGCGGTGCCCTTTGGTTTCCTTTTAGCACCATAGCCAACTTGTTGGCAGTGGCGCGCTGTTCCGTGCCAATTGATTTTATTGGCGTCACCAATTCGAGCGCTTGTCCAAAATGCAACTCGTTTGTACGAGAGACAAAAAAATATGCTTAGCTAATGGGCCCTTTTAAACTCTGCAAGGAGTACGAGTTTGATTCTGCGATGACGTCACACGAATATGCGACCATGGTATTGGGCGTTTGCGGATACTATTTCTGAGGTTGACGAAGGCAGGGTTTTTAATCATCGCGCGCGATTACGTTGACATGCGCGAAGGAGCACGCACGACTCGGAAGCGGGCGCGGGCGGCCGAATCGAGTAAACATCGAGGCACCGTGTCCCTTCGTCATTGCTCCGACTAGATAGGCTCTAAGGCATTTATGGACCATCTAAGGTGTCCAGTAAACAATAGCGTCTGCCCATCGGAAGTTGTGGACACTACCCACGCGCAGAAATCCGTTTTCTTTTTCTTTTCTTTTTTGAAGAACACTTGACCCGCGCATGCGCCAAACTCATGTTTCTGAGGTCACGTCCAAGACAAAAGTCGTGCTTCTAATGTCACGCCGCGCGACAGAGCATGTGCGGATGCTTTGCCCTTCGAAACCCTTTTATCTGTGTTCTTGGGCAGTGCGCACAACCCCCGATAGAGAAAAAAAAAGCGGACTGCACAGTTTTCATAAAGATACGGAAGATAGTTAGTCGTAGTACTTCATCTTTATAAACCTGTCAGTGGCTTAAAAGCCGGCATCGGTGCTTGGTGTTATTACTGTCCCATGTTTTCAACAAAAAAAAATCTTTGTTTTGTTGTAGACTTATTCTCCCGTTTCAATAACCGCGTGAAGTTTCATTCGTGCAATACTATTGGTTTCATGTTAAAATAATGTTATTAACGCGCGATTAAGGACATCTGGCAGCATCCAGTGCCTAGAGGGTTCGCTTACTTGTTTTACGTAGGTAACCGTGATTGGTGTTCAACAATCACGTGACTCTGACGTCAGAAACCAGGAGGTCCATCGAAGAGTCGACGGCATGCGACTACTTCATAGTTCGTTTTCGATTTCCCGCGGGACAATTAGACTGACGTCATGAAGGCAGGGAAAACAAAACAATCAAGCCCTTCTCGCTTAAGCAAGGAATAAAGATTCTTTAGGACCGTTTACACCTTATTTGAAAAGTAACACGTCAGGTTGTTCTCTGCAAGGTCAGGATGCTTAATGTCCATCAATATTCCACTTTTCAAGACAACATAGCACGCTCACGGTTTTTCAGTGCTTGCCCGGTTTGTTAACTATTTTCACGTCGTTGCAGTGCATCCACAACTTGCCACAAAAATTGATTATTTGTCTGGTTATAAAAAAAAATGTTCAAGAAAGAGAAAAAAAGAAAAACAGAAGAACAAGTGAGGAACTTGTCGGTCTTTGCTAAAGGGACAAAAACTGGGACACAGCTCGAGAGTCCGTCCACCGAGCAGAAGGTGACTGCACGACTGAATCGCCTGATCCATCTAATCCTGTGCCCATGAAAATATGCTGCTTCTGGAAGTGTCTACGCCGGCCTCCCTATTTTTTTGTTTAATACGCCATTGTTGGGAGCCTATGAGAATTTTCTCAGTATATCTGGACACCTTTTTGGACTGAATGATAATATATACTCGGCAGCACGCCAGAGGAACCCCTAGCCTCGAGCGACGAAGTTCGCCAATCCTATAGGAACCTAATTTGAACTTAATGAGGTTTTTTCTCCAGTATATAATTTAGTGCCAAAATACTTTTCATGAACATTTTTATGGCTTTTATCTCGTTTGCCAGATAAATGGCAAAAATTCCAGACATGAGCCAAAAATGACACATGTCAACCACAAAACCAGCCCATAATTCTGGCACTGGTTTTTGAAATTAAGGCCTAAAATGGCCGAATGAAAACCGAACAACCACCCTCTAAAAAAAGCCCGTCCGTCTTCTTTTCCGCAGAACACGCGGACAGCCAATCACTGCTGTTTGCGGAATCACCTCAGCGAATGACAATGCCGAAACATATGTTTAGACCAAAAAGCGAAGTCTGCGATGTAACATCAAGCAATGCAAGCGTGACGTTTTGCATTGCTTAATGCTACATCGCAGACTTCGCTTTTTGGTCTAAACATATGTTTCGGCATTGTCATTCACTGAGCTGATTCCGCAAACAGCATTGATTAGCTGTCCGCGTGTTCTGCGGGAAAGAAAACGCATGGGCTTTTTTTTAGAGTGGTGCACAATTGAAGCCTAAATCTGGCACATCTTTGGCAATCTATGGAACCAAAATACCCAGACTGGCTGAAGAATATCAAGTTTTGGGTTATGCCTTAACTTTCTTGGGTCTGGGCGCTAAGTTCCCAGAAATAAACGAAATTTTCGCCCCAGAAAAACTATCATACTTGGGATATGAGCAAGCTGCCACGTGTTCTGATGCCGTTTTATGCCGTCTGTGTTGAACGCAACCATTCAAGTGAATTGGCGGTGCTCAGAGTAAATGTATTCCGGTCAGTTTCTTGCCTTTAATAATTTTCGGCGTTTACCATAAGCTGAGTATTCCGTCACGAACTCGAACCAAAATATACGCCGACGTATCAAGTGTATCCAGGTGGACACCAAATAATGTCTAAAAATAATAATTAAAAAAAGAAGAAAAAAAACGTGTTACTATTTGGGACTGCAGACGCATCATATTAAGTAACAGTTGCGAAACAGATAAGGATACGCAAATAAACTGCTCTTCTTTTCGCAATTTTACATTAGAAAAATAATCAAGTTTCAGGTCTATATCGTTTGGTTCCAAAGTGAAGCTTGTATCACAATGTCGTTGTGCAGTTCGTAATTCTCGAACCCAAATTATTACACGACTTCTCGAAGAACGATACTAGGCGCAGTTCGACCGACAGCGGATATATTCTGTCGTTTCTGGATGCTTGCATCGCAAATAAGAAACGGGACTTCTCGCAAAAAAAATTGTTAATACAAATACAAGGCAGTACTGAAAATTGGATTACGCTTCGACTGCCGCAGAACCCAATAAAATGCCATTCCAATCTTTTTTCTTTTTTGTCTTGGGGGGGGGTCTTTTTTGACTTGCAGTTTTCTACCTGCCTGGGGCATTATACCCGTTTCAGTCCCGCAAAAAAGTGAGACAACTACAAAAAAAAAAAAAAAATAGGCTACGACGGAGTGTCGTTATATGGATAACGTAGATATAAAGTCGACTCCGGTTGCGATCGACACTGCACGCACGCTCTCTCGAAGTAATTTTAAACTTTTAAAGAAAAAAGCTCCTGTCATCGGATATGGTCGCTGAGGCTTCATTTTAGGTGACGGCGAAGCCGGCTGACCGACGGAGGCGTATGTGGACTATAGCCGAAGTGTTACTTTAAATGAATTTCAGAGTAGTCAGTGTCAAAAAAATAATAAATATAGACTGATATATTGCAGCCGTAGGCGGGAGGTCGGGTTACTGCAGTGAACTCCGCTTTATATCTGATGAATTACAAAGTATATATGAACATAAAACAAAGAAAAGAGGGCAAAGTCATGGAGGAGCTGCATGATTTTGTAGCGTTGCAAATTGTGACCATTCGTCCGATTTCTCTCTTTATTTTTGTATTTTTTGTTATCCAGATCTTACTTTGGAGTTGAAACAGGAGACGGAATAACGGTAATTTCGTTATCGCGGTTGATTTCATTTTTGCTCTATCCCGAAAACATAGAGTAAAATCATATTAGCCTTCCAAGTGAAGTTGGACTGAACATCGATAGTTTCAGTGAAATCCCCTGGGGCAAAATAATGTTTGCGATGAAAAAAAAAAAGAACGATCAGACTATAAAATTATATATATATATATAAATATAAAACACGCATGCAAGTGCATTATTGACAAACGAAAAAAATGCGCGGTGGAGAAAAAAAAGAAGCGAGATTGGAGTCAGTGTGGGTGGAAACTTGTGCAAACCACAAAAAGAAATCGTAGAGGAAACCTTGCGTCGTGCCAAGCACCATTAGGAACGCTTATGTTTGATCATATTAATTAGGGCGGGACACGTTTTAAAGATGCGGAACATTAACTTGATTTTTTTTAAATATTTTATGGAAATATTGTATTTTTTGTTAAAGAACAGAAACAAAAAGCTGTCTCGTTTTGCGTTGGTGTTTCACATGTGACCATTTGGATCATATGTTTGAGGGTTTTATCTGGTGCCATATTCGCAAGTCCAGCTGTGTGCATTCAATCCCTTTTCTGATGTTTAACATTTCGGCCACCAGGACGCCCCAGTTTTCGCTGCATGCTTAAATAGGCAGTAGCTCCCCGCGTCTCCCCTTCGCATCTTTTCCGCCAGGTAGCGTCGTCCCCTCTAGAGTTGTGAATATAATCTGCTACAACACGAGAACTGCAGTGAACGCTCCTCCCCGATTTCCCCCGAAAAATATGTTGTCTTACAACATTCAGCATAAAATAACTGTTTAGCTGACGCCACTGAATGGGACGAGCATCCCTCACTGCTCTTACTTTCAATATACTACAGCCCACAAAAACAAAACTTCGCCTAATAGATTCACTCGCAAATGCCAATATGCCACATGATTTGTGCGCATTAGTAACTCCTAACTTATTGCTTTTTTCCTTGACTCTCCGTTGTGTTTTGTTTTTCTTTATATTTCATATGTATGCTTCAAAGTGCTATTATGTAGGAATATAATTTATACGTGTATGTTCAGTCTATGTAGTTAATCGTATGCGATTGCGTTTCACCCTATAATTCGTATAAGTTGCTTGACTCCTTTTATTGTTTTCACCCTGCATCATCAACTAATCTAGAATTTTTAAACTCGCTATCCACCGAACTAAACTTCTATATGAAACTAGTAGTATTATTAAACAAAATAAGTAAATAAATAAATCATGCGTTGCACTTTGTGCGCGGAGCCTACCATGCAGTTCTCACGTTGCAGCAGACTATAGCGCCCGCGCATGTACATTAAACCAGTAACCTATTTGTTAAACGGCGAAGCTACAGTAAATGAACGGAAAATAAGTGCGCAAACAAGGTGGTGTAAATTGGACATAGCTACGAACATAATAGACGTTTCCGGAAATATGTGGCGCCCCTAGTTTCTGCTTTACGCATCGTAACGTTCAGATGTACGGCACGGGAAATCATCCAAGAAGCGAAAACTAAGTTGACGTTGGTTCAACAGTTTGTGGTTTCAGAACGCAGAGAAGGCGGGAGGAAAGCAAAACAGAGAATGGTGATGACCTTCTTTTCCGTTCGCTTAATTTTTGCGTCCGTTAACGATAAGAAAGAATGAATCGTGCTACTCACTTCCAGGATGTACAAAGCATTCGAGCCGGCACGATCGTACATCCTAACAGCCCCACCATTCCCCTCGTTGCAAGGTCTCCGGGGATTTTCCGAAAACGTCCATTACGAAATTGTGCTCTATTGTAAATGCTGCTCTGCCCACTTCTGTACTGCTGCCGGATTTTAAACGGTGTGGATGCGCCTGTGTATGTACATGTTCATTTGAACAACGATCACGAGGAAACGTAAATCAAAATCCGAAGGTTGAAAACGAGATATATGGGAGCGATTATATTTTAAATGGATTTCGAAACCGAAACGTGACTTCGCAGTTAGGGAACCGGAACGCGAAACGTTATGCAAATTCGAAGATTTATTAGTGGGCAGTTTTCCTTTTTCCCGTTCCCTTTGTTTCTCCCATTTAAAGTTATTTATCGTCTTCTTCGCGATAAAAAAAGAACACAATAGAAAGAGGGAGAAACTGAGTAAAGGTATAATTTGGCAAAGTATTCTGATTTGAATCTTTTTTTTATCTCTTTTTGATACGCTACTCGTTTCCGCTCTCTTCATTTTTTTTTGTTATTTTTTAACGCATGCACGCAGTCTCATGAAATAATAATGAAAAAAAGTATGTGTGCTCTGTATTGTTACAAGGCTCAATGATATAACGGCGGTATTCCTTCATGCATCCTTTTTTAGTGCCGATATTGGGACTTTAATTTCCGCGTTTGCCTGGGAAATTCTTTCATAGCAATCGCTCGCCTTTGACGATAAAGTCGAGTTATTGTCTGGTGACCGTGTCGTCACTTGGCCGTGACGAGACAGTCGAGGGATTCTTCCAGAACGTTATCCGCTGTCAAACATTATATTTACTGTTACTTCAACGCTTCCCATTTTGAATACACCGCGACCGAGGAGCTGCCATAGCCTCTAAGCTAAACATACCAACCAAAGAGCGCATTTCAATGAAAAAGTGGGCCCCATAGACACTTCCAGAAGTTGCCCTGTGCACAGTGTCGACACCTTAGTCGAGAAGACTGCCAATTCTGAGCTGTGAACTCAACCAAGCAGAACTGCCGAATCTACCAACAGATAGGACAAACAAAAAGCCGAGGTGTACTCGTACTCGTTGTTTCTAATGAAGCGCGCTTTGCGCGTGCGCAGAAGACTGATTTTCGAGAAGCGAAGCATCTGGGCATGCGCAGTTCGACAGCCAGCGCGACCGCAATCGAGGGACGTCAGAAGCCTGAGCGGCGAGCGCGCAGGTGCTTCGCTTTCCGAAACCAGGGGCTTTTCAGCGGGCCTGCGTGGGCGGTAAAATCCCTGTGCTCGCGGGCTTTTGTAGACCGCTGACTGTTTTTTGTTTGAACGTGCCGCACCTCCGATGCTCCAAGAGTTGTTACCAGGCGACGTAGTTTAACTCGTACGCCGTCCTCATAGACTCCTCCTGACCTCATGATCCTCTTCTTTAGAGCTTTCAATCTCTCTCTTTCACTTTCCCTTCTCCACCCCCCCCCTCCTTCCCCGCGACAGTTTGGATGTTTAAAAGAGACTCGACGTCTGACGCGTCCGTTAACCAACTTCCTGCACTGCAGTTTTTTTTGTTTTCTTTTTTAACGCGGTAAGTTGTCTGTTTTTGCTGTGCCGACATTATTGTTTTCTGCGTGCACTCCTTCTTTTTTTATGAGAAGTGTTGTTTGCTCTTTTCTCGGGATATTACGCGTAGGCATCACACGATTCTTCGAAGGACCACTGCAACGACACTTAAGTCGGTCGAAATTTCCAGAAGCAAGTTGTGATGCCAGGATTCCCAACGCGATGCCTGCACGCGTTGGTCATTCGCGCTTTTCAGCGACTACACCTTGCGGATCTCGAACGGACTATACCCCGAGGGGCTGTCGCGATAGGCGTCTTAACGTAACGAACCTCTCGTCTGCTCGCCGGCTTTTCTTCGTTCGGACCGGCATGTAGAGCGCGATGAGAAATACGAAAAGTTGTCAAAGATGTTGCGTGTGCCCATCTTTGGACCGGACCACAACCGATACTGTAGGCGTGTGCTTATTTCCTAAATACAATCAGTTATGCACGAGAAAGGGAAAGACGTGCTTCACATTTCAAACGAAAAGCATTTTTGAATTTACAGGCGATGTTAATGTAACCACTATCATCACCTCAATTCGCTCAAACGACTACATTGGTAACAAGAGATACTATATGGCATTCATCCCCCACTTGTTCCGCTTACAAAAATTACAGACAAAAAAGGATATTTTGGTTGAGCGACAACTCAAATTATTGTCGCTTGAAAGTGCTAATGAATCGTTCGGAGCGGAGAATGACATAAGAATCATCGGGAAAACAAATTAACTACAGCATATTGTTCGATAAAAAAAGATTGTTTAATAACGGTGTTAATAATTAATATTACGTATTTGCAGCTGCCATTAAAATAAAATGATGCGACCTAGAAAACAATGTTGCGAGTCAGTGAAGGCGATCTGACTTGAATTTGAAGTGTATGCATAACACAAAATATTTTTCGACTATTCTCAAAATGTTTCGGCCAAAATGGTTCGTCCAAACGTTTCAGCCACAATGCTTGAGCCAGACGCTCGCAGACATCTGAGCACTACTTTAATAACTTTTAAGGGAACCAATTTTATGTTCGTTGCAATGGTCCTTTTAAAGTTCTCAGATAATCAAGGTCACGCAGTTCTGTCTGTGCCACTACGCTCATTTAAAAGCTCGCCGAAGTGAGTCATTGAACCACAGTGGATGCCGCACGCCTGGGTTTAAAAAGAAAACGCCAAGTCAACGTCTATCTTTTTCTTTTCATTTACCCTTGACTGGACTTTTGGCTCGCGTGGCAAAGCAATCAGTCGTTGTTAGTGTTGACCGTTTGTGTCCTTCTCTAATTGGGATTTTGGCGGTGGGTTAGCGTAGCGCCATCTTTTAGCGTCACTGTTGTGACGGCTTGTATGTTCTGCCACGCCTGTAACCAAGAAGGGTTGAACCAGAAACATAAATGAACACCCACAAGAGACGCTCTCGGCGGGGCCTTTTTCCCCTTATCCGGAAAACTTGAAAATAATCACCGGGAACGCTTAGTGTGTGCGTGGAGTAGAGCCAGATTCAAAAGCTTCGTCGTTACTTTCGAGATATGTTGTCATGAACATTTCAAAATCAACATAACCTCTAACCTTACTCTGTCCTGAGCATGCGGATGAACCCTCATAGCTTGTGTGCATTTCGTGACAAAGCTACGATCAAATATTAAAACGTCTCAACTACAGGGCATTATGAATCAAGGTGCTCGCTCTGTAATCAGCTGGGAAAATCAGCGCCTGCGCAAAACGCGCTACATTTTACCATGTTAAGTTTCAAGGCGTAGCAACCTTTCCGTGGAAAACTAAGCCAACATTCTTGGTATTTTCAACGGCGAACACCAGCGCAACCGAGGGTTGTGTTTGTGGCGCCATCCCTCAATAGGCGCAACAAGTTGACGGACGACCCTCGGCTGGAAGGCAACGACACCGTCCAGGGCTTGCTGCATCTATCGGTAGATGGCGCTACAAGCACAGCCTTCGGGTCACATGGCAGTCTGCGTTAGAGTCAACCGCCGAAAATATCGAGGGTGTTCGTCTAATCTCTCTAACGTATCAATGTTTCGAGAGCCACGACTTGAAACCTTACAAGCTTAAATGCACCACTACAATATACCCTTAGTGAAAGATTTAGGATCGCTACGTGCAGGCACAAATTTTTAGGGCTCATTTTGTAGCGATCACTTCGATTCATAACGCCCTATAGGTGTGTTTTTCGTTCTCTCTCTAGTGTTGAAATGGGTCCGTCTGACAGCCGGTCTAGGATTGAATCAGTGCGAGTGTGCACGCGTATACAATATTCTTCAATCGCTGTGTACCTAACTGCGAGTGAAACATTCGCAACTGTATGTGTGTGTGCGTGTGCCTGTCTTTACGTAATTTTCGCCGACGATCTACCGTTTACCGCCAAATTTTGGCGCCCAACGTGAGAAACACCTTCTCTATGTGGGCTCTCACTTGGCCGGCCCTTGCTCACGTGGGGACTGACCGATACATCACGTTACAATCCTTGTAGGCTAGAAACTTTCTCATCAAACTCGAGTTGTGAAAAGCGAAAAATCAGTCCACGACGAGCCGCGAATGGTTTTGGAAGTGTTCACTGGCCCGCGCACGGGCGCGAAGGGGCCAGTGTGCGTGTTGTGTGAAAATGTGAAGGTGCGTTTCATGCGCACGGTGGTGCATAATGTTATATTTGTATAAACCAAAGGCAACAACAACCGCCACGGAAAAAGACTATGTATACTATTATACATACGCTGTATACATGAAATATATATATATATATATATTATAGCAAGCGTGTTATCGAACGAAGAGAACATTTATTTCTTCTTTTCGTTGAGCCAATTTACTTCGATAATACCAACCAAAAAAAAAAAAAAAAAGACCGCGGAGGCATTTATACGGAGTACGGACGAAGCGTAGTCGTTCACCGAAATGCACGCGCTCCATATATTTTATTTCCCGGAGTAATTATTTGACGACCAATAAAAACGATTGTATACCACTTTGAAAGTCTCTGTGTTCCCTCAGGATGAATTGCCACTGCACGTGAGCAGAAACAAGATTAGCGTGAGGTGAACTGTCCGCGCATGCGCCGAACCTTACCCGGTGGGATCCCACAGCCTATATGCACACTCAAGATTATTGTCGTGGTTGACCAAAGAAGATGCTAAAGAATCAATCTGAATAAATGAAAATGTTTTTTTTTCTTGTTTTTTGTACTGGGTTTATCTAAAACCTAACGTAAGCGTTTTTCTTTTACTTTTTTTTGACAGTATATAAACAAATTTTGCATGGCAGAACGTTGAAACTTCGCGTCCCATCTCGCTTGCATGCCGCAGCGGTAAAGACTGGATGCGAAGGTTTCGGCCAAATAATATACGTTACGTCAATCAGAGGTTAGAACAGGGGCGGATCCAGGGGGGGGGGGGTGCCTGGTGTGCCCCCCCCCAAACAAATTCGACCCCCCCCTCCCCTCTTCTCGGAGGGCAATTCGACATAGGTGGACCCCCCGGTGCACAAGGAAGAATGGGAGAATAGTATCCTTACAAATTTTCCCGCCCCCCCCCCCCAAAAAAAAGAAAAGAAAAAAAGAAAAAACAAAGGACTTTTGGATTCGCCTTTAGGTTAGAAGCGATTTGCTAATTATTATGAAAGGACACCGTTTTCCGTCAGTACCGGACGCGTAAGCCTGCTACTTGAGACCGCGGCTCATAAATGGTGCGAGCTCTGTTCGTAAGGCGACGTCTTCACGAGGAAGCTGCCATGAGCAGGAAATAAAAGCCCCTCAATCAAATTCACGCTTCGAGCCAGAAACCGAGCCAGAGTCATCTATGAGCAGGGTGTCGACTAGACGGCCTACAGCTATTCGCAACTACAGCGGCCTAAAGGGGTCGCCACCCTCGACAGATATAACGATCAACAGTGGCGTACCCACTCGTTCTTGAGTGGGGGAGGGGGGGCAAACCTGACCCCCCCCAGGGCCGGGGGCGGTGCCTTGGTATCCCTTGAACGCCGCCGGCCAATGTTCGCCCTGCCCAGTGGCTGCTCTTTCAGGGGGTCAAAACGCATGCCTCCCCCCCCCCACTCTGAGAACTGGGGGGCAAGCGCCCCCTTGCCCCCCCCCCGGTTGGTACGCCCATGACGATCGAAAACATGCCGTGCCGTACCATGTGCCAGCTCGACGTACAACGCCCGAATTTCAGCAGGTAAGCATTGGACTCAAAATGGTTTACCTCAATGTTGATTCACTATGTTCCAAACCTGCAGCGGTAGGTGTTGGCGCAAGCGAGCTAGCAGAGGCCAGGCCTTTTTTCGGGGAACCGATAATACGACTACTATACAGCGTTGCCACTCCTACCAATTTATCAGTAGATCTACTGATTTTTCAGAATTCTGCTGATTCAGTGATAATACCTCAGAATTTACTTATTTTTTCTCCTTTTTGTTTACACGTGGTCAAAAACTACTATTATTTGCTCCAATGCGAGCCCTCGAGTAATTTTGGCGCGCTTCAGCGGGTCATTTCTCGTGGGACCGGACATTTCATCGAACGCCGTTTCGTCGAACGCCGTTTCATCGAAGCCGTTTCATCGAATGCCATTTCATCGAATGCCGTTTCATCGAACGCCGTTTTATCGAACGCCGTCTTATCGAACGCCAGGGTGGCATTCCCGCTTCCTGAAGCTGGTCGGAGGTGCCCATCCCGGGTTCTGGAAGTTTTTGACTTGCGTCGCCGCAGAACATCAACTGACGGAAGACAAGCTGGAGGCGATGCTGAGTTCCCAAGAGCCTCCTCGCCAGAAGAAGGCCATAGTGGCAAGAAATGAGAAGGTCCGCCTTTCTTTATGAGAACCGACGGAGCATGGCTGTGGGGGACTTTTTGAGAGCAATTGCTCATCATTTGAAACGGTGAATGGCTGTCGCACGAGCACATGAACACCCGAAAGTTTTCAAATAAAATTTGAAGTGACGTACTTACTTTTGACTTCATTGAGTCTTAGAACTAAAAAAAAAACAATGTTTCGTTGTAGTTTCATAAATAACACCTCAGCTTTAGCTACTGCAAGCTTCGGGCAGTAAAAAAGTATCAATAGAAAGACATGAGAGGCTAGGAGACTCACATGGCTAAAGTTGTTGCGCCTGCGCAAAACCTAAGTTGCCTTCTGGCCTCCATGAGTTGGAGTGCGCTCTTACCGGGAGTGTGACTTTTTATTTATTTGTTACAATACCCTCAAGGCCCATCGGGTGATACAGAGGGGTGAACAGATAAGCACAATATGCGAAACAAACATAAAAATCGGTACAAATATCCTCATGGGTTACTTGCATCAAAATAAATTGTAACAGCTACATGTTTGGACATTAAAAAACCTGACGATGAAATGGGTGAATGACACGAAAATGCACTCGATCCGTGCATAAAAGAGCATCTTTCACACTTTTTATATAAAAGACATTCGATAAAACGGCCGTCAGCGATTCGATGAAACGGCGTTCGATGAAACGGCGTTCGATGAAACGTCCATATTTTCGATGAAACGGCGTTCGACGAAACGGCGTTCGATGAAACGTCCGGGACCCATTTCACGTGCGCGCGCGTGTATGTGTGTGTGTGTGTGCGCGTGTGTGTGTGTGTGTGTGTGTGTGTGTGTGTGTGTGTGTGTGTGTGTGTGTGTGTGTGTGTGTGTGTGTATGTGTGTGTGTGTGTGTGTGTGTCTGTGTGTGTGTGTGTGTGTGTATGAATGTATTTGTGTGTGTGTGAATGTGTATGCGTTGTAGAAGGAGATGAGGAAGTGAGAGCCAATAGTGTACGCGCACAGGTGACGACACAATGCAGGGGATAGTTAAACCAAACGCGGGTGGATTGGTGTACAAATTGGGAAAGGGAAGGAGGCTTGTCAAAGTTAGACTCACTACGGAGCAACGGCACGGTCAGCCACTAGAGCTGCCTTCATGTGCGCTTCGCATGTTGTCCCCGAACAACGCTCCCAGATTGGAATGAATATCCTTGGCATTGCTTCCCTTCAAATGGAAACAAACGGATCCCTGCATGTGCTTGGCACCGACGGGCGGTGCCAATTTTGTTTCGACTCCCTGGCAGCGTTCCGAGCTACTATAGCATGCGATGTTTATACTGTGCGGAAACTAGAGGGACGCGCGCTTATGTTGATGCCTGTTTTGTTCCGTTTTTTCCAATTTTTTCTGCCGATAATACGAACTTTATGAACGCCCTCGTACTTGATTGGGCACACCACTGAGCGATAAAGACTAAGCTATTTCTGGTAATCCTGTAGTTGCGCGGCAGCTGACTCCCGGATATTGCAGGAAGAGGTCTTTTTTCACTGCTCCCTTTTGTTTTTGTGGCATTTTTCACATGTGCTGTGCAAATAATCAATGCAATAACCGTAGAACACAAACAAGCTAATAGAAAAAAACAGACTACCGAAATTTAGAAATCTACTGATTTTTGCTGATTTTTCAAACTGAAATCTACTACTATTTTCTAGGGAGCTGTGGCAACACTGCTACTATACTGTCCTTCTACCGCGCTGGTGAATGTCGATGAACGCACGACGTCTGGTTCACGCGGTGGCGTATAGGTTGCGTCCCGTGCCACCGAGGCAACACGCTGATACGACGGTAACGACTGAGTCGTCGGGACAACTGTTCGCCCTACACAACATGAGAAGCAATTCAAGGCGCACCCATATTCCTTAGGTTATTATGAACCGCGGTTTTTCCCGCGGCTCCGTCATTGCTGCCGTTTTCGTTGCTTTGTACACAACCAACGCAACTTCCATCGCCTCACGTCAGTGGCTATCTCGCCAGACGTTGAGGACACGGAATCACTATAGAGCCACATGAGACGAGCAGAAATCAAGAAAGGACCTGTTCCGTGCAGTCCAGTGTTTTTCCGCTCGGTGCCGTTCGTTTAGCGGGAATCGCGAATATACACTTCTGGGGTGCATTTGCCACATTGTTTCACCATAATTAATCTGTCCCCGTCTAACCTATTTCCAACCCTGAACTGACTCGCCCCCATTTTTAGGAGTGGCCAACCGTTCAGGTTTTCCTTTTAATAAAATGTTACTACTACTACAAAGCGAAGCCTCTCCAGTGCTACATTTGCGGTAGGTTTGGTCACAAGAGTTTCTTGCAAGCGCGACACGACTTGCAGCCGCTGTGGAGGACGTCAGGCAGAGGCAGAGAATGTCAGACGCCGACACCGAGATGCATCAACTACAGAGGACGGCATCGTAACTCGCCATGAACGCGGTCTAGAAACGGCCATCAGTGACCCAACATTTGCTCTGCAGAAATGTGGACGCTCGAACATTTTGTTCTAGAGTTCCATCTAAAAGTGATTGTTTTTGGCGACGAGCAAATGACCTTCGGTTTCATCCAGAAGTTGGTATAACTAAAGCCCCTTCATGTTTTAAAAGTAGCGCAAGGTGCGTCGATGCACGAGGCACGTGCAACGTGCAGCCCTTGGGAAGATCAGGGCGGCACAGCGCAGCACTGAGCTAGATTTCAGACGCCATGTTCTTCCCGCAAGTGGCGCGCGGCACGTGTCTCGAGCATTTCCACAACAATGAACGGCGCCGCTTTTCCCAGGATAAAGGGGCTTGAGTTATAACATGCGCAGTTATAGGGACGTTCTTTCAAGGTGAGTGAAAGGCTTCTGGACAATGTCCTCTTCAGCGTCTCAACGTGCGGTACGCAGTTATCACTCATTCCAAACTCCAGCCCTCTCGCGGTGCGGAGTAGTGGCAACACCACCCAGAATATCCAAAGCCTCCCCTAGTCCCCATGAAACGCCATCACACCAGGATGGCGCAAACTCAGCAATTGGCCCCGAGCCGGACGCCGAGCATCTTTCGACGCATTGATTGGACACGATATCCTGCCGAACGCCGACGCACTTCTCGTATCCAATCTGCGTCTGCTCTCGATCTCACTGTTACGACTTCAAAATGCTAGAGCAGCGACTTTGACTACTTTAGGCGGTGTTGACCGGGAGCCGGGTATACTGAACTCTGTGTCGGTAGAAGAGCCTGGCATCGTATACTCATTTCGTAACTCAGCAATCACGGGCGTTGCTTGAAGCACGAAAAATAATTTTAAAAAAACGGCTTCATGGTACCGTATATGGCGATGCATCATTAGAGAGTTTTAGGGAACCAATTTTGTACAGCCGATACGGTTCGACGGGCCGTCCGGTACGCACTGCGCATGTGCGAGTCTTCTGCGGTTGCGCATGCGCAGTGCGTACTGGAGGGCTCCATCGTAGCGCATCGGTATGCGCAGAAACGGTTCCCTAAAACTCTCTGATATGCTAAGACTTCCTATTGCGATGCTTACGAGGGAGCAACGGGAAATCTTTGGAAGTCAATCGTATAGAAGAAGGCTAGAAGTAGCTGCGAACACAGTCTTTCAACCGTATAGTATATACACCTTTTCCACAAGGGCGCAGCCATCTTGAATGTCGTCACTTCTGGTATGCGGTAAAACATCGTTTCTATCTCTTGGGAAGAAACAGCGGCAAAGAAACTTGGACAAGAGTAAAGGAACAAACAAGATGTTCACCTCAAACCAACTAGCCCAACACGTCACATTGTTTTTATCTCGATCCACGCCGCTGGTTGGTGTTTACGAAAAATGCGTGATTGTCACACATTCTCGTTTTGATTTTGAGAGGTCATCCAGCTTTTAGTTCGTTTCCTGTCCTGTTCTCCACTTATCAATGTTCGCTCACAGACATTGTTCGCGAGAGCAATAAGTGCCGGACTGACGACAAAAAGAAAATAAACAAAAGGAAGCCTAGACGTTTTGCCGTAGGGGTCAAATATACAAGCAAAACAATAATTTTTATTTTATTTTTCTGTCCACTTCTTTTTTTTTCTTTTTCGTTATTTTCTTGACACTTAAGTCTGCACTGTTGTCGTAGGTCGTTTCCCGGTCTGCGTCGCGCCTCAGTGTGGCATTCAATCCTAACTTCCGTAAAACCACCCCTTTTGTTTGAGGATTTTTTGGGGTAAACTCTAGAAACAAAAACCGCCTTTGGGAAGGCGAGGGGAAAAACCTTCATTGTACGAACTTTGGGCTGAAAAATGAGTCGCAATCGGCAAAAAAGCGATGTTCTTCTTACGAGTTCAACCAAAGGGGTTCCCCAATCAAAATCACCTTAGCTAATCGGAGCTAGCAACAGGATTTGATTGCTCGAAAGAATGTTCACGTTTGCTCGTGCCACGCCCACGCCACTTCACACCGAAAAACTCGGAAAATGGCGGAATGTCAAAAATGTATTTGAGATAATGAGTACAAGATACTCAGAAATGTATTTAAAATAGAGTATTAAATACTCTCGACCAAAGTATTTGCAAGATACCAAGATACTTCAAAAAGTATTTGAAGTACAGTATCTTGAGTAGAGTATTTGAGATAGGCACAAGTCTGGCGTAAACACGAGAAGGCAGCACGGTGATGTACGCGCAGCTGTGGAAGCCAGGGACCCTTATGTCTCATTATGCCAAAGGGCGCTCGTTCTGTGAACATGTGGAGCTGCTCTGCACGAATTTTTCTGACCACAGGTGTGAGAACAATAACGATTTCCAGCGTAGACTGCAAACCAGAGCGAGAACGAATGTTAATTCTGCGTCACCGACCTCTCTCCGTCTTCCAGTGATATTCTACCATTCTTGAGGCACGCGCCCCACTGAAACGCTATGCTGAAATCGCAATTGTTCTCGTGCACGTGGTCAGAAAAGCTTCTGTAGTGCAGCTCCAAATGTTCACAAAACGACGTCCCTTGGCATAACGAGACATCAAGATCGCTGCCTTGAACAGCTTCGCGCGCATCACCGTGCTGCCTTCAATTCTTTCGCTAAACAAATAGTCCCGGAATTTTTGGATCGGATCTTGTACGCCTACGGAGCGGGTTTTCACCAAAGAATAAAAGTGCGATGTGACTCCGAGCACAACGCGAGCAGGTGTGACGTCATGCTCTGCGTCACAACACATGCTTCCTTTTTAGGTCCACACATTTTTTTAGGTCTCCGCACTCGCTGAGCTCTCTCGACGATCGAAACAATTTTCTTCTCCGAGTGCTTTGCTGTAAACTCGACGCGCAAAAGTTTTCAGAATCCTGAAAAAAAAAAAAACGAGATAACCTAATGAGTTACGAACATAACCTAACGAACATAACCTAACGCGTGACGGGGCGCAGGTGAGCGTGCGTGTGTTCATGTGGCAGGGCATTCATCCGCGTATGCCCGAAGGGGGAGGGGAGGGGGGGGGGGCGGCGGTGCAGCATAATAGTGGCATTTTTGCTCGCATAAAAAGTGGCAGCCATCTGTCTCAATCTGAACACTCTTATGTTAACATTTTTCTTTTTCTGAGAAACGCTCCGTCAACACTCAAATTTTGACTGCTTGAGCGTTGCTTTTTGCGAAAAGATCCGATTCATCCCATTATAAATCAAACAGAAAAAGAAAAGAAAAAAAGCTCTCCGCCTTGAACCGATCTATTCTGTTTCCATAAGACGTTAGTAACAAAAGAAAAGCACACGTAAAACCAGCGGCTCGCCTGCTTCCATGAGAAAAAGGCATCCTGTCAACAATAATCGAGTCGGGAAATGAAACTGCGCTTTGCGACAGCGCGCGACGGCGACGATGGCGGCTGCCACGTTTGCAACGGGGAATAAAAAAAACAAAAACAAAGAAAGACCGGAATTGCAAATTCTTGAGCTTATTAAAATCTCCTCCAAATGTCGTAAATGTAACGGCCGCTGTTCCGTCTTCCAATAACCGCGACACTTTTTCCTTTTTTTTTTTGTTGTTCCTTTAGCGTATACCTTAAATCACCGGCACAAGACAAGCCGTATTTTCATTTGCGTCATGCGCGCGGTTAAAACTTTTCTCTCGTAAAAAGTCACCTCAGTCATTTTATTTTTTTTTTGGGGAGAAGAAAATGTTCTCCACGAAAGTATATTACGATATGGGATGTAGCGTGATACGAAGAGGAAACGTAAAGAGGGAGACAGGATAAAAGGCTCTCCGATATCATAATATGTTTAACCAGCTACAGCCCGCCAGATGATCTTGATGCAGTTCCACTAAAGAAGCACTTGGATGGTCGAGCGGCGACTAGAACGAGTTGTCCACACAGGTGCTGTACGTTCTTTCCTTGTTCCAGCCTGCGTGTCTTCTTTTTTAAATTTTATTTATTCAGGTGGGTTGGGTGTTTAGGCATTGAATACTTGAGCGAATCCTAGGCGGTGAGAAACTGAGGGAGAGGAGGAAATGAGAGCGTGCCGGGACCTCAGAGTGCCGAGCTCTGAATGGAATGATTATTTAGGAGTTCCCAAGAAAAGAAAGTGTTTTTCGGACGGGGAAAATAAACTATGCATCGCAGAAAGCTCGAACTTCGTGAGAACGTAACGCTGGTGGCTGGGATAGAACGCAAAAGTTTGACAACATGACGTTACACTAGACCAAAAGTAAACTTGATGAAAAATGTTTCCCCCGATATGAAGTTCACGAACGCCCAGAATGTCGAGTTCTGTTTTGACGATATTAGGCTGAGGTGGACGTCGGCTCATGGAGAAATTTAATTTTTTCTCAATTAATTTTTTATCCAGGGAACATAAGGTTCTCAAACTTTCGCGTTCTATCCCAACCGCCAGCGTTACGTTCTTACAGAGTTCGAGCTTTCTGCGATGCATAGTTTATATACCCGGAACGAAAGAGACGATTCTCGTTTCTTGGGAACTCCCTGTACTCTTTTTCATACTTAGTATACAACGCTGTCAGAGCTGCTGGCGCGAGCATGGGATTTGATCTCGCAGATAATTTGCACGCGTTCTCGCGCAAACGAAACCGCAGTCGAAGCCACGCGCTCGCGCAGTTAGCTTTGACGGCGTTAAGACGCTTTGCACACGCGCCAGATTAGAGCCGCCATTGCTGACCTTCTCGTGTCTTACCCAGACGCCAAGCCAGTGAAGCGGGCGTTGCCGAGCTTCCACAAAGGCCAACGCCGGGGAGACGGACAGAGTAGAATCTAAAATGTCAATAACCTGACCTGCTGTGGTAATGACGAAGCGTAAGTAAACGCTAGTATGGTAGGACACTGCAAACATCGAAGGTCGGTTTTGGCGACGCCACGCACAGCTGCACGCAGGCGCTGACTATCAGACAGTTTGGCCAATGGGAGGCGCAGGCAGAGCCAGGGCGTGCGACAGACTCGGAAAGAGGGCTGCAGTTAACTCTCTTGACCAACCAGAACGCTTGGCGTAAGGATTCCGCTAGTCGCACTCTTCCACCATCAATTTGGATGAGCGTGATTGAAACATCACGTGTACCATATTTTCAGTCACCGAGAGTCACCTCCAATGCAGTTATCAGGTTTGTTTCTCGCGACCACCACCAGGGTATTGATTATCCGGCTTCTAGGTTGGTCACATAATCGAAGGTCGGTTTTGAAGACGACCTGCACAGCCGCTGCTAGCGTCTATACTTCGTTTCACCTTATGTGCGCGCGAAGGCAAACTGCAGCGCGAGCACGTAAGCTCCGTGAGTTGAGGCTTTGCTCGAGCGCGCGAGCTGGGAGAAACGCAAAAAGCGCAGGTCTCGCGCTTCATAGCTCTGAGCTTCGCTCGCAGATAAAGTGAAACGAAGTATATAGACGATTGCAAGCAAGGCGACTGGCCGCCTCCATGTCCCTGCTCTGCTGCAGGACAAGCCGCGTGCGATTGTCAAGCTTGCCAAAGCTATGTTCGATCGACGCAAGCGTGCACGTGTTGCACTGCATACGGGCACCACGTCGGGGCGCCATGCTTGCAATTGTCTATACTACTACAGTCTATGCTAAGTATGAAATAGGGTGTCTTCATGTGCGCTCTGCATAGGGGGATGGCATCTAGCCATTTTGTACACCTTTTTTTATTTTTTCATTCCGGAACACGTGAAAGATCGTGTCCCTGAACGCGCTCTTGGCGCGGTCTGTGTCACGGCTACATTTTGTTTTCGACGATTTATTCGTATTTTACCCGTAAGCGCGTGCTATCGTCATCGGGTGCTACCAAAGTATGGCATCACCCTATAAACACAAGGACATGGAGGCACCACGCAAAGGCTGGCTGCCTTTATCTCTATCTACTGTTCGAACGTGTTGGAACGCCGAACGTCGCTGTTCGAACTCCAGACACCGCGTTGAGCAGACGCTGTTCTTGTCCACTCAGACGACGCCCTTGTCAGATAAAGTCGATAGAGACAAAGGCAGCTAGCCTTGCCGTCCACCCACTAAACCTTCCAATCAGAGCTCTGCGCTCTGAGGTCCCCGCACGCTCTCATTTCTTCCTCTCCCTCAGTTTGTCACCGTATAATTACCCCGGCAAGCCACATTATGTTACAGGACAGATAAAGCAATGCTGAATGGCGGCTTGGTTTTCGAATGCCAAGGTTTGAAATCTTTACTTTGGAGTTATAGGGATAGTCAGTTTTGAAACACGGCCAGGATGTCGGCTGAGAAAAGTCAACCGTTTTCTATGCTCCGGACCCCTCCATGACGTGCTGGGGTATAAAATATGATATCATTGTAAAACAAATTCGAGTTACAAAAGACAAAAAAAAACTTAAAGGGGCTGTGCAACAACTTCTTTTCACTTCACTCTCGGCAAACAGTGCTTAAAACTAATCCATGACGTCAGTTACTACAGCTGGGTGACTTACCGTTAGCACTGCCTGTAAGCTTCAGTTGAATAGCCAGTCCAACATACGAATGAAAACACGACTGCTTGCTATCAATTTAGGTCTTTATTGGATTTGGGGGAGGGGGGATCAAAAGTGATCAAACAAAATGTTCAGAACTCTGCGGTATACTTTGTCTGATAAATAGCCACATGGCAATTGTTATGAAAACGTAACGCAAGATTCATTCCAAAAGCGAATGAGGATATATAAAAAAAAGAGTTGTGTCACATCATTGTTTCATTTATAATGGAAAGACTTCACGTCAGGACCAGCGCGTTTCCAGCAGTATAACTACACTGCTGAAGTATGAGGAGTCACAAACATCGCCGGTCCACCGGAGGAGCTTGGTGGGAAAAGTTTGCGTACAAATGGACACTGGCGCCACCTTTCTTGTCTGCTTGCCAACATTCTAAACAGCGAGCAAGTGTTTCAAACTGCGTCTTTCGCACATCGGAACGCAAGGAAGAGCATGCCAATCAAATGGCAACATAGACAGCGCGTAGGGAACGCGCGATGACGAAGCAGTAGAGCGCGTGCCGTCATTCGGTGAGGTCGGATGAAAACAAAAGCACGTGGGCGCACTTATGGGGTAAACAAACGCACGAGGAGTTCACAGAGCAGACGAACTTGCAGGCCGTTTACTCCGTCTCACCCTACGATGGGCTAAAGCCAGAATTGCGGAGCGCCAGGTTCAATCTCAAACCGGATGAAGAACCACGTGGTATATTGCATTGACGATACACTCGTGGAAGCTATATATACTACGTGATGCTGGTGGATGGACGTGGTGGCGAGCAGCTTTGATTCTAGTCCATCGTAGGCCGAGACAAAGGATCGCACAATCATTTTTTAACCATGACGTGATCCTGACGACAGAAGTTCGCGACAACGTGACAGATAGACGTATCTCGCAACATCGTCCATGTAGTCGATACAAATTTCCCGTAGTCTAGGTAGCACACCTATTTCTGCTGTCTTTTTTTTTCTTTTTTTTTACTAATTTAAGTTGAGATCATTGTTTATGGGACGAGGGTTGAGATCAAGCTGTAAGAAAGACGCTAGCCTGTTGCATCTTTCATCCAAAAGCGAAAGGAGAAAAATAACCCCGCTACATGAAGACTACAACCTCTCATTCCGCATTTTCTCTTCTTTCCATGTTCTTGTTTTACTTTTAAGTTTATCGCTCATCCACTCTATAACAGTTGAGCCCCGGCTTGCTTTTCAAACTTCTTAGTTCGAGTAACCTCTTGTAAATAAAATTCACACGACAAATACGAAAATATAAAATGGACCGCAACTGTAATACACGATTATAGACCGTTTTACTGTCTACAAGCACGAGCCGTCTCTTCTCTCTAAGGGCTTCAGTAGCTCCTCGGCTGGCCTAAATAGACCCTTTCCGAAATTCAGTGCCATCTGGTGGCTGAAATAGCGCTTTAACATTTGCCGTACTAATGGCGGCAATGAACCTGTAGCCTGCAGTATTTTTATCCGGCACCGTCACTTTCGCAAGTCAACGGCAAACGAGAATGTGCTCTTCACTGCACAGTTCTTTCTCGATCATCTCTTTCAGTGTCGAAGGCCACAAAGATGCAACCAGTCAGAACGAGGCTCCAACCAAAATAGACGCCTTGATAAAGTTCTATACATCAAGAGGCTTTCAAGTGGATTCTGGGCTACTAACAGATTGACTGGGCCCGAGTTATAGAAATGAACGCTTACGGAGCTCGTGCATTCAATTCCTGCTTCACAACGTGCTAACGTCTCAAATGTATAGGCCTCGAATCCTCAACTTCGGAATATCTTGAACTAGTTCCTTCATCAGTAAAAAGAAGTGCCGCCATTAGTACAGCACATATGCCATTTTTCAGATGATGATGATACTGATCAAAGTGGCCAGACTGAATTTCGGAAAGGGTCTATTACGAGTCTTTTGAAGTCGAAATTTCTGAAACAATGAAGTTGTACGGAAATCATGAAGTTGTGAATTTAGCAAGGGTCTTATGTAGTGCTAATAAGAACTTTTAGCAAATCATTACCGTGTTCATGAATTTAGCGCGCGCCATGCCCGAGGTCACGGTATCACTCTAAAAGCGCGCTTAAAGATGCTTCAAGGCTCCAGTAGTGCGGTACGCGGAACACGGTAACGGTTTGCTAAAAGTCTCTCGTCTTACAGCTAGGAGTGATAAAAAAGGCTCCAATAAATCTCTCGCTAACCGGTCGTTTAGCTAAGCACCTGGAGAAGTGGTCATCAAATATTTCACGAGCGCTACAAGAAGCGGTGCCATGGTGGGGATTGTCTGACCTCTCATTTGAGCGGAGGTTCGCGGGGACGTAAATTGCCGACAACGTCTCCTCTGGGCGCTTTTAAAGGAAGGGCCTCTAGAATTAAACAAGCGCGGTGATGTATACTCGGGGAAACCGTTCTTTTGCGTTTTCGAGAAGACGGTAAGTTTGCCAGCATAGCTGATCGTCGAACAAAGGGGAAATTCTGGCACTACACGTGCAGGCTCCTTTTGTGGGAAGGAAATGTCAAAGTAAACGCAAGGCAATGACCAGCGCAGGCTCCAGAAGATAGATATGCTTTTGGCACTATATTCGAAATTTAAGATGACACTTCAAATGTTAAATAATACTTCTCGGTTTCGGGTTACTAGAATGTCTGAAATTCGCCGATTGTTTCCAAACGCAACTAGGCGGGTTATAGGGCCAGTCCCTTACAACGCGTGCAGTGATAGCTCAAACGGTATCTTGAAACGCTCAAGTTATTCTTACGGCGCCACCGGCGACGTCCTCGGTACCACCACGACATTATGAAACGTCAAGGTGGCACCGACTAGATCCCCTGAATGTCCCCAATGTGCCGACCCTCCCAAGATTCCCTTTAAAAACTCCGTCGCTGCGCTGAAATCGGTGGCGACAATAGGGCGGCCATTCTCCTTTAGCGGACAAATGGCGACTCCTGCGAAATAGACGGCACTATAGTCGCTAGAGCAGAAAGCTGTCACGACAGGTTTGTTCAACAGCTTTCTCGAAAGAAAATCAGATTTCCACAGCGTCTGGCGGTCTAAAGACGTAGCCGTGAATTTTGTTCAAAAATAAGCGACGAAAATCGCCAATATTGCACGGGCTGCTCGATATACAAATCTTTAGTAACAAAAAAACACGCGTATCACTTTCCGACCGGTTCGGCTCTTCGGAGCACCTGTGCGTATACCTATTAGGTACGTTTCTTTTATGTTTGTTTTTTTCGTCTCTCGGCGTCAACATGTGCGACATAAACAAATCAGAATGTTCAATCGGCTCATTTCTCTAATATATCTCATACCCAGTAACTCAAGTAGTGACGAAAGTCCTGAAACGTGAAATTCGTATCGGACATTAGGCATGGCGTTTCGAATGCCCATTGTTCCTGCGAACCTAGCGTATCTCGAGCCAACCCGTTATTTTCTGTTGTCATTCGCCGAACGCGCTCTGTAGATCGTAGTGATTGGAACCATCCTGTATGGTGCGGAAACCAGACGCGCAGGCATTTATTTATAGCGTTTGAAATGGGACAGTCGATCGAGTAGATATATGTTGATGAATCCTTAGCTCTCCGAGCGACTAATACAGTTATCCGTTTGAGACGGGCTCCGCAGAGTCAGAAATTGGTTAGGGATGTCCATTATGTATAGTTAAATGCTATACGTAATGTACCTGAAACTGCATACTTATTCTCCCAAAAAGTATAGTTTTATTATTACGCGTTGACGCACCCTAACGAAACGTGAACGGAAATTGTCGTGGAGATACAGTGCAACTGAAAAGACGAGCGAAAGAAACAGCTCGGGCAGAGTTCCGTTGGGCGGATGGGCCCTCAGCTTTGAGATGTTCTTTAGTGCAGGGTAACAATTTATAAACGAACACTCGACTGCGTCGTCACAGCCGAGTCGTGGTTGTGGAAGCACTCAACGAGTAATGAAGTTGAGAATGCACCGACATTTTGCTTTTCTTCGTATTTGAAAGACACTTTTTGAGGGAAGTCCGGTCTAGAGCATACAAAAAACTATACCCTATCTTCCTGGTTCTTGCTATCGTAGAACACATCATTGGCAAAATTAATTATATAATGAAAGCTAAACAAAAGGAAGGGACGAGGACAGACACGTACAGGCTTTCAGCCTGTGCATGTCTGTCCTCGTCCCTCCTTTTTGTTTAGCTCTCATTATATGAGTATCTACGACAACAGGCTCGTCCAACTCTCGACAAAAAGACATTCCTTCAATGTCTAAGGAGATTCGCTTTTCTGGAGGTGTTCCCTGAGCACCTAATGCGTCGAGAAGCTGGAGGGAGAGGAGGAAACGAGAGGGGACGTCAGAACGCCGAGCTCTGATTGGAGGAAATAGTGGGTAGACCTCAAGCTAGCTGCCTCTGTCTCCACTGCACTCGTCGAACGCGTTCGAATGCTAAAGTCAAACGCCTGACGCCGGCGTTGCGCGTTCTACGCGTTCGACGCGTGCAGTGGAGGCAAAAGCTGCCTCTTTCTCCACTGCGCTCGTCGAACAAATTCGAACGTGAAAGCCAAACGTCGGACGCCAGCTTTTCGCGTTCGAACGCGTTCGACGAGTGCAATGGAGACAAAGGCAGCTAGATTTAGGTCTACCTAGAGTCACTGAATGTTCCCAGAGTACTGAGACCCCCAAGCTTCGTTTCAGAATCGAGTACAGCGGCGCAGCAGTCGCGATCCCCATTATGGCGCTGCCCTGTGCGGTCGAAGCGAAGCGCGTCAACGCGTTCCCTTCTCGTGCGAGCTTCTTCGATCCACTTTCCTGGTCTGTGGCGACACTGGTTTGTTTTTATTAAAGTTCTATCTTCCGTTTCAAGTGGCACGCGACTTGCTCCTCGCTGTCACGTCTCTCTCTCTCTCACCTCGAAATACATCAAAGTCGAGTGTTAAGCTTAGCGTCTGAGGCGTAGAGTTTGAAACGAAGCACCAGCGCAACCGGAGCGAGCCAACGAGCCTGAATTCTTCTTTGGCGAACAAGATTAGCAGCTACTTGATTAAGAAAAAAGACAACGCACCTTTCGTTCGGTCCTAACGCATCGATGCCCAGAGCTCCCACCCGCGCGTACCTGACAGAGCCGTGGTAACACGGAAACGTTTTATATGTGTTTTTTGTTGTTTTGAGCCAATTCACAAAATGGCCGACTGATAACTTCCGCCACGGGCTAAGCCAGGCAATCAGAGCTGCATTCTCCGAGACTGACTTCCGGTAAGAGAACTGGATGGAATTCGGTACTCTGGGAATATTCCGGAACTCGAGGTCTTATCCGCTCATCGTTCCAATCAGAGCTCGGCGCTCTGACGCCCCTCGCGCTCCTGTGTCTTCCTCTCCTTCAGTTTCTCGGCGCGTACACATGGCGTCCGTAAATGACTGCTACACTTGAATGCGGAGCGCAAGTTCGTCTGCTTGTTTTGCAGGGGGTTGTGGTGACGTCAGACAACGCCGAGCTCTGATTGGCTCTGATTGAAGGATAGTGGCAAGGTAGACATCAAAGCAAGCTGCCTTGAGGTCTACCCACTATCCTTCATTCAGAACCAATCAGAGCTCGACGTTCTGATGTCATCACAACCCCCTGCAAAACAAGCAGACGAACTTGCGCTCCGCGTTCCTTTGTGATCGAACTCTTGCCTGCAGCTTTTGTGGCGCTTCAAGGGCAATTTTCTGGTATTCGCCAGGCGCCTTTGTTTATTTAGCACTCTGCACATGTGCATGTGCATGCCCTCCTGTGCCCACGTGACCAGATGCTTGTCTGTCAACAATGAGTTGGTGTGGGTGCTGGGAAATAATTTTATTTGAATGACGCAAGTTTTATGTACCATAAAGAAGCTCAGGGCGAGCTCCTGTTGCGACCCGACACAAGTCCTGTTTGTAATCCAGCTGCATGTACATACAGCCCCCTCACTCACACGAGGACGGCTTTCAATTTTCTTCCTAGAAAGTGCATCCCCGTTTTTAAAAATTGTCCAATCAACTCTGTATCGATTCTAGAGAGGTTGAACGCGAAACCATCTCCGCTAAACACCAATGCATTATTTTTTTTTCTTACCTAATTTTTTTCGTCTACTCATAGAGAGAAGCAAAATATATCTATGTGAAAGGCCATTTCTGAAGTTTGCGGAGTCTGGCTGTTAACATAGGTAACATGGAAATCCCCCGCCAATTTTAGCATCTTCTCTCCGCTTATACCGGCGTGGGAATGCTTTGTAGTTTTTCCGTATGTCAACCCCGCGGAATGTGTATCAATCATTTACGGACACCCTGTAAGCGCGGACAGTCTATCCAGTTCCGCCCAGCCCGATGAAGCAACACCTCCTAGATGACAAGGCCGTGGGGCTGGATTTGTGGCGTCACCTTCCTGAGGCCGCCGCACGGCAGATTGGACACGGCTCACGAGTGCTGCCTCAGCGTGCGTCTAAGACTCGTGTTCAATCAGTGAGCCGTGCTGGCCTCCGGTAGGTGACGTCACATATCCAGCCGAAAGGCCTTGTTATCAGGTGTTGTATGGCGTCACGACCGTCGTACGCTGCGTCCATCAGCGCGGTGCAGGCGGCGACGACGACGACGTGGTGGTACTACGCCGTGCCAGTCCTAGAGGTCTTGGCCGTACATAGTGGTCAGTGTGGTCCGCGCAGTTTTCTCTAAGTGGAAAAAAGATATCGCGACGTCGTTGTGAACCCAAAGTACGGGGGTCAGGAATTGGTTGTAGGACAAGACGGTGAATAAGTAAGCACATTTATTTTTATTTTATTTTTTCGTAAAGCATGCACACAATTATGGTGTCGGGGCTACGGGTGACTAGAAACACCACGACACCTTGGGAGGAGGGAAGGGCCTCTATTACGTGTCAGCAGAATCCACAAATGTCATGCTGTTAAACCACAGGCAAGGCACAGGAAGTGGGACGATAGATGTTTTTGGAGACAGGCAAGGCACGTGTGATACAAGCCGCGGCCATACGAGCTGGATGGTCATAGTGAAAAAGTACTGGATTTTAAGCTATTTACTGGAGGCGGAACTAAACTGGCACTTCCTGTAATACGTGTATGCTTCCCCCCCCCCCCAAAAAAAAAAAAAAAAAGAAATATATATTAATGTTGTTTTGCCAAATAATTACTGCCCGAGGTACTAAGTCCACACCGCATGTGGTGCACGAAATCTCCCCCAGTTAACCACTAGATGGCGCAACGGGCAAAGGCAGTGGCCATTCGTTGAAACTAGAAACAAAACTGGCTTGGCGGCGCAAACCGCCGCCCGATTAAAAGGGTTCCCTCGTATTTATCTACCCATCCATCCCTTTGTAGCTGTTGGCTACCCCAACCATCGAGCTCATAACTCCGACGATAATGACTTGCATTCACCTCTCTTCCCTTCAATGAAGCGGCCTCGATTCGGGAGCTTGTACCTAATCTGCGACTAAATATTTCCAGTCACAACTTTTTCTCTCAGAAAGGCGTACCCATATGACAATAATAAATGTTCGAGCGTGCAACCAAAAGGTTAGCATAAAGCGCGAGAACTTTACACCAAGAAGGATATAATTGTATACACTGGAACAACCATCCACAGAAAGCATTGGCAGTTTCTTGATTAAGTGTCACAATAACGGTAGTGTATCTAACGAGCTGAATAGACACAAATACCAGTGATAATGCATTTCTATGTTAACATGAAGATGTACGTATAATCGGCATCAACTCATCTGTGTTACACTGTCAATGCTAGCGTTGATTCCGTGGTGCTCCAACGCTGTCAAAGCCACTTGCGTCAGCATTGCTGCTTCGTTTGGCGTCTCCACACCATGAAAGCGCGTGCAATTGGCATGCGAGACAAAGCCAGATGCACTCGCAGCATTGCGGGGCTGCATCATTGGGGAAACTACAATGTTGTGGAAACGGCGCTAGCCTTGTCAACGTAGCACGAGATAAAAATTTGCCCCGAACATAAATGCACACGCGGGTTTTGTCTTGGAATGTACATATAACCGTCGGAATAAAACGTTTTAATAACACAGACCAAAATCTCATTGCGCTACATTCTCCTAAAAAAAGCACGATTGTACAACGCAATGCAGTCGCTTTCTAGCATATTATACTGCTCTTAAAAAAGGCAGTGCGAAAATGGCACTCAACATGTTAGTTCGCCCATAGTGGCATAACCAAGACGATTGTAGAAACAGGCTTTTTTTCATGCATACATACACCATTCCATCGAGCCAATAAAAGGCGGGAAACACTACGAATGGTTCCTACTGCAAACAAAGCAACTTCGGTAACTAGTCACACTTTTACGGTCTCTTAGTCACAAGTGTGCAGTTGTATAGCTTAGTAGAATTGCATCATCTGCATTGGCGAGCTTAACATGTTTCTAGCAAAGGCACCACAGTGAAATCGACCAACCTTAACAGCATATCGAATTTTTGCAACCTAGATCGATATAGAGATCGTTTCATGTAAGAACAAAAGCAACAAAAGAGGTAAAAATATATTAAATCTTGAGAAACACTACGTCCCGTCTACGCACATACGTACACAAAAGAATTGACTTTAAAAAATCGCTGACAACAAAATGGAATAAGAGGTCTGTTTTGGAGAGGGGAGATCTTGATATTTCGGTTCGCAATGTTTCCACCTGAGGTCTCAATGCTGCAACGACTGAAAGGGCTTTGTTTTTCATAAATTCCAAGGTCAGAATTCACTTTCAAGCTCGGTAATCGTTTCGGTCGCAATTATGGGTTCCGATTTTACCGAGAAACGGCATATTTAAATATATATATATATATATATATATATATATAAAATCTTCCACTCGCTCTACTTGCTTGCCTTCCCAAACTGTTAAAATGAGGACTTGAGTTACCAAAGGCGATTACATTCAAAAGACTAAAAAGTATTTTACTCCTGGCAAAAGAAATCAGGTTATGAGATACATTTATACAGTGTGAGGTCAGTTTGCCCTAAAGGCATGTCTCCGGTGTACACGGACAACATCGCCAGCACAATATGTATGCTAATCCGTACAACCTACACAGAGTGACACTCTTAGCGCGAACAAGCAATAGCCGGTGGTTTCTATAATTTGTTTTTAATTGAATGGCTGTGATAAAAGTTACCACAGTGGCGGAAAGTCCTCATTTAGGGCAGCAACCTAAGCGGTAAAGCCTCGCGCCCGTCAGAACTCTTCCCAAGTAAAATGCAACAAAGCGCCAATGCCGCGTGTTCGCGCTCACAGCGTGTCGCGCAGCGTATTGCGTTACAGTTTAGAGGAATGTTCCCCTGCAGAACGCTCGTTCAAATCAAACCCTGCAAAAGTTTCGTCGCTGCGGAAAGACAAGGGCAACTTAACAAACAGAGGATCTCTCTTCGGCATCGCTGCCTACTTCCACAAACAAAACAAGTCATGCACACAAACATGGAGATAATGAAAAGATACGGAGCTGGTCTAATACCACCAAGAAAACAAGGCTTGTGGCTCTTTTCCTCCTCTAACATTATAACTAGGGGATCCAAACAGCACTGCCTATCTCGCGTCCGCGTCGCCGCGAACACGCGTCTTGTAGAGTCTCACAACAAGCCCGAGGTTGGTGCGACGACGCCCAAAACGCGCGTCGTGCGCTTTGTCGCCTGCTCTCGTCGAGTTTCGGCGTTTTTGCCGCTTGGAGCGGGTCGGCAGTCCACTAACGATGACGTAAAAGAACAGGCCTTGTCTCCTAGGTGGTATTGGCAGGATGCAGTCCACACACACGGTCTTGCGGGGGTTCTTGCATCGCGTGCTCCTCGTGCATCAGACCCGCTCCTTACCCAGGACGCCCTTGAAGAGTTCCATGGGCAGCGGGAACACGATGGTCGAGTTCTTCTCGGCAGCGATGGACGTGAGCGTCTGCAGGTAGCGCAGCTGGAGGGCCGGGCCGGACTCGGAGATGATGTCGGCAGCGTCCTTGAGCGAACGGGCCGCGCGCTGCTCGCCTTCCGCCGCAATCACCTGTTCGAGGGCACGGTACGGTCGTTGCAGAGCTTTGGGAAACCGTCTTCGGTCACTCAGTAGTAGTACTACTTAAACCGGTATGGCTACGATAGGTTCGGTTGGGATCGGCACAATGGGGAGCTTTAGGGAACCGTTTTTGCCCATCCGATACGGTATGATGGGCCCTCCGGTACAAACTGCCCATATACTACCTCATGAGACTCGCGCATGCGCAGTTCGTACCGGAGGGCCCATCGTATACCGTATCGGATGTGCTAAAACGGTTCCCTAATAGTAGAGAGTTCTAGCAGGTCGTTCTCACACAAACGGTTTGCCCTCGAACGCATCGGCGACGCCATTGCGCATGCGCGCTCGAGTCGTTCGGGCCGTCGGGAGGCTCTGCTTCTCGTTCGTTTCTCCCATTCCTGCCGCTGGAGTCGTCACCGCAACGCAGCCAGCACCGTTCACGACTCGGGTAAAAAAAGATGGCGGTCGGTTTGACGACTGACTTTGCCGGCCAAGCCGAGCGTTGGGCTTAGGGCAGCGGGAGGCGATTTGCCATCCTGTTACTCTGCTTCATTTGAGAGGTTGAACTAAATCATTTCGAGCAATGCTTGCAGTGGTAAGCGATCGTGAATGCTGTAAACTGCGCATGCTTGTAAAGTTTTGCGATCTGCGGGCAGACTTGCTGCCGTGGTGATCGCACGCAGACGAATTGATTTGGTTGGACGGCACACAACGTGAACGATCGGTCAAGTTCAAGATGACGGAGACACACCACATACCTCTACGGTCGTTCAGATACTTTTTACTCTATCTAGCTTCGCAGTTTTTGAAATTCCGACCGGCAAATCTTACGTCGGCCGTCTTGTTTACATCAGTCATACGCCGGAAACACGAGCCGCCACGGATTTACACGTTGCAGAATGTTTCACATGTTTGCTAGAACATGGCGCCACCGGTCAAACACTATCATCATCATCGTTTCCACTGTTGCGCCAGTTTCACGATTCGCTAAATATGTCAAATTTCACTTACGGTTTCACGGAACGGAGCAGCTGCACCGTTCGTGATTTCGGAACCGTGGGCTCGAAAAACGACTCGCTAAAACTTCCGATCGGTGCGACTACGATCGGAACAACTACGATCTGTGTGGCTACTTTCGGTATGACTACGATAGGTACAGTTGCAATAGGTGCGGTTGTGGTTGGTGCCGCTGAAACTGGTATGACTGCAATTTACACCATTGCAATTGTGCACCACTGCAACATATAGAATACAGTATAAACAAGCATAGAACTTCGTCCCGAAAGGGGTAATGTGATATGCGTGATCTAATTGCTTATCAGTGTGGTATTATGAAAACGCCATATATTTTGCGAGATAAAACGCATACTTCAACGAAGCGTTTCGAGCCTACGTACGCGGGACAGCGCAAATGCGAGTTTTTTTGTTTTTTGTTTTTTTCTGAAATTATTTAATCTCAAATTATCAATCGCTATAATCCCTTTACTGAAAATATACTTAACGGATGGCTCCTGGTTTATCGAAGCACAATTTTCAACAGTTGAAGACGTGTTGAAACACTTATCACATTACTCATAATAGCAAAATATTTCTAGCTAAATATTTACAGAAACAAATTTCAATAATCGATTTTTATTGGGTTTAAAATTTCACTCCCACCCCCGAATAGTTTTCGCGTGAAGGAAAGCTACACGAACACTTCCTAAAATCAGCACGCGAGAAAGCCATTTTGTTTTCCGAAAGGTCTTCCTGGCTGCATCGCGTGGGAAAGTAATATGTCAGGAGATGTCCAAATTTCCTCACCTTGGCGCGAGCTTCTCTGGACGCCTCGGCTTCGGCCGCCATGGCCCTTTGCATCTGAACAGGCAGGCGAACGTCCTTGCTGAAATTCGAGATTTAAGCGTGATGCTTACCACCAAGAACGTAAACAAACTTTTGAAGCATAGCATTGTTGTATACACCACAGTACAAAGAGGGAAACAGCGCCAAAAGTACGGAGGACAAAGAACGAGGAACACACAGACCGAGCGCTGTGTTCCTCGTTCTTTGTCCTCTGTACTTTTGGCGCTGTTTCCCTCTTCGTAACTATGCATAACCAACTGGCCCAAATTTCAACGGTACCACACTACACTCGGTGGCAGGTTAAGAATTTAGCAGATGCTCCACCTCTATTGGCGACGTGCGCGATCGAAAGCGTCGCTGTGGTCGGCCTTCCAGGATTGGCCGAATGTTGACTATGACGTCAGCAAAGGTTTTCTCATCGACAGAAATAAGAGGAATGTAAGAACTTTAATTTTGACAGTGTTGGCAGTGTTGCTCTGAGAGCGCAACGATTTCAAGCCCCCACCACGCTCATTGCAAACCCCATCGAACTCGCTGTCCGCGAGGTAATGACGTCACGAGAGGAAACCAAAGGAGGGCGCCACCAAAACATCTCGCCGCTAATACTTCGTTTCAGCTTGGGTCCAGACGCAGGTGATGCTACAAGCGCGAGCTCCGGGCTTTCAGCGTCCCTGCCAAGCACGCGCGCTCGTGCAATGCAAGCACTGTTCAGGGCCACACGCTCGCGCTCGTAGCATCGGCTGCGTCTGGACCCAAGCTGAAACGAAGTATAGCGAGAGCTTATCACCTTCCACCGGGCTTTGGCTCCGTGTGCGCCCAAGAGCTACTAAAGGCGGAATGCTCGCGCTGGAGGTGGAGCACCTACTGAATTATTAACATGCCCCCGACTATAACAAGAAAAAAGAAAAACAGCGCGAAGAGTTAAAACATAGCGTTCAACGGGGAAATCGCCAAAGAAACTATAGGCGTTAGAGCGCCGCATCTAGAAGCGCATGGTGCGAAAGCTGGCGCTGTAGAACCCAGGGATCATGGGCTCAATCCCCGCCCTTGTCCGTTTCGATCAGGATGAGCATCGTATCGCGGCATGCGTTCCTGTATCACGTCTCAAAAGTCTACAAGCTATTCTTACTGACAGGATGAGAAGGACAGAGCGTGTCTTTTGAACGCCCGGCCTCCAGCACGCGCCAATCGCCTACCGCCGTGCTTTGGCTGCGTGCTCGAGGTGCACAAGACGCCGAAGCATTGTCGAAGGTAGGAAGCTCGCGCTGGAGGAAGGCGGGACAACTGAAGCTCCTCCCTGCCGTTCTCCCCTTGCCCGTGACTATAGGAGCTGTACTGAACTGGCCAAATACTTCATAGACACTGGAGACATCAATCAGACGCCACTTGGGGCCCGGCCAACGTCCCAATCTGTTAACGGCTGGCGAACAAGATCATACGGCGTCGGAGTCCACGCACGACACTCACATTTCAACACGCTCCACCTTCACTCCCCAGGCGTCCGTGGCTTCGTCCAGATTTGTCTGCGAGGGAAGGAAAGGGGTCGATATTACAAAATCGGCACAAAAATAAGTACAGAGAAATACACTATCAGAAGTGTCTACTGTTATGGAGTTCGGCAACAACACGAGCTCCAATATCTTGCCCGCTCGTGAGGGCGGGCGGGAATCACGGTCACCCGGCGCCAGACGGCAAACATCCGTTCCTGGCTCCGCGTGTAAAGCCCGATTCACATGGTGCTATCTTGCTCGCGAATTCGTAGCTACCACGTCGGCCACCGCAGCTTCCCCCGGGCTTTTTTTGCCGCACGAGCGACGTCGCAACTGCGAAATCCCAAGGAAAATCGTACCATGTGAATCGGGCTTGACTAGAGCCAATCTAGAGCGCTACGTATTCTCGTACCCGAGGCGTCGTTTTGCAATCAGACATACAGTTCTAATAAACGAGTATAAGTATAAGTCTTCAGTCTGACTTCTGACTCCGGCACAAGCAGTTGTCCATGTGCTTCTTTCCATAAATACGTCTAATAACGTAACACCCACTTATCTATACACGTTTGCAAGAAGGGCTCCTGTGCGCCGCCATTTTGGGCGATGCTGGCGCCACCTAACGTTTCCGCCATGCTGGGGTGCGCCAGGGGCACGTCACTGGGGTGCGCGATGACAAGATGGCGGCGTCTCGCTGTGTCGCCGACGGCCAGGATTAGCGACACACTGTTTCGGAACGCAGGAGGAGGTATCCACACAGATTCGCAGCATCAAATATTGTAGGACGGGTCATGAAGGGTTGGAGCTGACTTTTTAACGATCGCAGCCTCTGTTCCAGCACGTCGTGGAAGCCAGAGCTGCCGCGAGCGCAGCCATCGTTGCTGCAATGGCCATGCGGCTTCTGGCGCTGGTTTACGTATTTGATTATTTTGTTTGTGCTTTTTTGCAGTCGAAGAGAACACCTGCATGTTTTATAAATATATATATATATTTAATTTATTCTTGCGCTCAGTGGTTTATGCTTCGGCAATAGACGTTGGCAACATTCTTCGATCGGCGTGAACGTCCTGGCTAAAGAGTAGCCCGCCTGACCGCGGTGCCGGTTCGAGGTTAAGACGGGATCCCACTGCAAAGGTGTATAGTCACTATTCGCGGCGTGAAGTTTGGTATTGCCTCTGGTGGGTTTTTTCCCAACCCAGAGTGGGAATACTTCAACTTCCTTGCTGGAGCAAGCATCTGAAATGCCAAGCTTCTATGCACTATGGAAATTAAAACCTCGTGCGGTAGCACGTGCACTACCCATAGCTGAAGAAACCAGAAGCCCCCTCCCCCGAGACTTCTCACCGCGAATACAATACTCCAATATCTAACGAGTCCTCAGCCCAGCACGCGCATGTTCGTCGCTTCGAAAGGCGAGCAAATCAGGCGCCATACGCACGAACACTGAAAATAGAACCGGCCAGGAGCCCTTTTCTTGGAAGGTCATTGGGCAGGAGATCGAACTATAGGGGAGCTTTATCGAGCTTGTGGTCCCCACAGCCCGGTGTTTACAAACACAAAATAACACAGAAATTTAACCTCACCATGCACGGTCTGGACACGAGCGCTTCACTCTTATCAGTGCTCTCGTTGCACGAGGAGCGGCCATTCGAAGCATCACCATCGATATCGCTGATCAAAACCAAACAAGAAAATTTGGTTTGTTGTACCCACGGCTGAAGCGTGCCGCCAGAGGCGTGACTGTTCGATCTCCTCCCCAATTGGCGACGTGCGCGATCGAAAGCGTCGTTGTTGTCGGCCTTCCACGATTGGCCGAATGCTGACTATGACGTCAGCAAAGGTTTTCTGATCGACAAATATAAGAGTAATGTACGAACTTAAATTCTGACGGTGTTAGCAGTGTTAGTTTCAGAGCGCAATGATTTCACGCTCCAACCATGCTAATTACAAGCACCATCGAACTTGTTGTTCGCGAGGTAATGACGTCACGAGAGGGAACCATAGGAGGGCGTCACCAAAACATATCGCCCCTAATAATCAATACGATTTTCCATAACACGTCTCGTTATTTATTTCCCTTAAACCGGACGCTGCTGCGTTCGTTTCGCCACTGCTGCTCGAGTCAACATCAGAGCGTCAAATGTTCCTACTAGTTCGTACCGTTCCAGAACACGAATAGATCGATCTCGCCAGCCAGTTTGACTACACCACCGCTGCCGCAATGCATCGAGGGAACTTTAGTTTTTTCGTACGTGCGACAACCTCGCTGGAGCACTGCGCGTGTAAAGCACGAGAAGGCACGAGCCGTCGCGTGCACGGCCGTCTGCCTCCTGAGAACTAAAGTTATGGCTGCGTCACGCATGCGCCAAACGCTTAGTGAGATCGGTCTAATCATCATACAAATGACGCGGAGTTTCTCTGCAGACATGATGACAGAATTATCTGCGGACAGGCTTCAAGCATGTGTCCAAGCATGTTTTCGTTTTACATGTGTGTGTGCTTCGAACATACCTGCGGACAGTTGCTGTGTGACCAACGTGAAATTTTATAAGGAAGACACACGCCTCAGACAGCGTTTGCAGACTGTCTTTTGCACGATGCATTTCTAACGTGTCCGCGGCTTTCACATCATACAAAAAAAAACAGTCTGCAAGCACGAGTCTCCGCAATATCCGTGGTTCGAATGCCGCGTGCTTAGTTTCCTCCGTGAAGCTCATTGCCATGCCGCATTCGAAGCAGGGATCTCGCGGCGTCTCGCGTTCCAATCTGTACGCAGACTCTTTTGTATGACGTATGAAAAGTGTGACCCCGACTTCGCCCACTGCGATTCCAAAATAAAACAACATTGCAAAAAAAAAAAAAAAAGAGAATAGGCAAGCGAGCTCGAAATAGTTCAATCGAAGAAACAGAAACTTCGTCTGGAAACCTATTTCCGTGTTCCCGCAGCCGGGAACCATTGTCTGTTCGGCCAGTAGCCACTTTCCCACGTCGCGTGAGTGCGGTGAGGCGGCCGGTCCGTCCGGCGGTCGACTGGCCGCCACTGCGTGCGGTGCTGACTCCGCGAGAACGAAAAGCTAGGCGAGTCGTCTGCCCCGTTTCCAGCCGATCGCATCTGCACTCCAGAACAGCGCCTTAACTCACGCACGCCGCGTCCCGAGTCAAAGACAACAATTGGCCTTCAAGGTTGTGTATATACTGAGGGATGGCGACTAATTCGGGAGGCGCCCCGCTACGCTTTATTTGTCCCGTGCGCGTATTCGGAAAAGCTTGCGGTGTAAGTCAGCGGGCCAATTTGAACACTCTGCATGGCGCGTTTTCATGAAAGTCGCATCGTTTGGTCTACGGGGGAGGATAGAAAGGAGGGGAGGCCCGACGCTTAGGTAAACACGCCTCAGTGATGCACAGGCTTGCCTTTTGCCGGCTCTCAAATTTTCTTACACGTTACGCGCATAAAATCCCCCCCCCTCTTTTCCTCTAAACCAAGCGATGTTCCATTCTTGAAAACCCAGCAGTAAGTGCCGTTATTGTCATGTTGACTTACTCCACATGCTTTACCGTATACGCGTCCCGTGCTCCCTGTGCGCTATGGTCTATGCCTCTATGGCAATGTACAGAAAGCGCCACGGTCAGCTCGGCTGATGACCGGAAAGGGCAGAACTGGGCAGTATTTGGTTGCCACCGATAGCTTAAACACGAGCACAGTGCGCAGGCCTCCTATGCTCAATCAACGCGACCGCGATACGCCTCAACATTGCGATAATTCCGCACTAGGTAGCCGAATATTAACCAAACATTTAGATGTTTTTTTATCGGCCTCCCCTTCCCTTTATTTCTTTTCTTCCCCTATTTCCTTTTCTATTCAGGGTAGCTGATTAAGTCAGACAGCCTGAAGCGACCTCTATGTTAATAAAACACTTCTATCTTTCTTCCCGGCCGATCGGTAAAAAAACAAAAAGGGGACTAGATTTTAAAACTTTTGAGAATGCGAAGATTAATAACCACGTCTGTGACCCGGCACTAAAAAGAAAGAAAAAACAACAACAAGGCGCACCCATTTTTTACAGTCTCTCGTTGCTGTGTGAACTACTCCGGTAACCCGATAAGGTGAGGTTACTCGTAATACAGGCAGGGAAAATGCGCGCATCATATAGATTGCAAGGTGTTTTTTTTTCGTTCGTTGCATCATTTCGCACAGCTGCATGTAACGTTGTGCGCCAATGAGGAGGCAGCTATTGACGCACAACGTTACATATAGCTGTGCGAGATGATGCAACTATCCCAAGTGCTTTCTGACCTTCGATATTTCAAAACCGCTCTCGCCATCCAGTTTCATAGTTAGCAACTATCATTGCAGTGTATCATCCATAAAATCAAACCTCTCTCTGCCTGAACAGAATGTTAGGGCGCGAACGAGCTGGTGATGATTAAACCAACGATTAAACATGATGAACTATAAGCCTGAGACTATAGGGAGAAAGACGACGATGAAGGAGAGGAAGAACACGAGTCTCAATTGAGACTCCTGCTCTTCTATTTCATCATCGTCTTTCCTCTAGTCTCAGGATTATAGTTCATCATGTTCTCTCTGTCTCTTTTTGCATTGCGCCGCATATAACCTCGTCTATGTCTTTTCAATTAAATATATCATACTAATCCTATCTTAACAGAAAGGCTCCTTTTCGAGCCTCTTAAAGTTCGTCACGCATCGATCATTAGTTCAAAGTTGGCATTCCTCGTTGTCGGACATCGGCCTATATACCGATTCCTTCATACCTAGAACATCGTAAGAATGGAACCAGCTGCCCACTTATTAGTATCAATAACGTCATTGAATTTGTTTTAAAGTTGATTTTACTATTATAATTGTGTAAGTGTTCCTCGACTCCGTTTAACTTCTACGTCTGTCTATGTTGTTCTGATTAATTGCCTACTCCCTCTGATAACGCTCCCTGCGTCCTAAAGGGTACTGAAATACACTGATCAGTCAAAACATTATGACCAGCCACCTAATACCATGTTAATCTTCCTCTGGCACGCAAAACAATTGCAACTCATTCTGACATTCACTTTACAAGTACTTGTTAAGTGCCTTGGGTAAATTTGAACCAGATTTGTAAGCACAGGGTCACGTCATTCCTGTACATTACGAGGAGGTGGTTTGTGAACTCTGAGCTGGCGCTCCATCACATTCCAGATGTGCTCAATAGGATTGATATCTGACGAGTTGGGTGGCCAGGGCATCAACTGGAATTCACCATGCTCTTATATTCACTCTAGCACAATTCCGGCCCTGTGGCATGCCCTGTTGGAAGATTCCCGTTACGGTGGGGAAGATAAACCACGAATAGGTGTAACTGGTCAGCGGTGATCTTGACATCACACTCAGCCCTATGTCAAAGTCGCTTAAATCAGCAGTCTTTCCCATTACACTCACACGTAGTCGACAAAATGATCCCTTTGTGTCTCCGGCAGCTGTTACCTACCACGCTGGTAATTAACGCGGATGGTGCTTCAGCTAGGCGCGCTCGTTCCCACAATTAATGTCAGCGGTGGTCATATCGTTTTGGCTGATGTGTGTAAAATATATAAATAAATACACCAAACCCCAAACCTGGCCGACAGTCAGGAGCATCCGACTTCCGTCGGCTCGGACTGTTCGAATGTCCTATGATTAGGGTCTCATTTTTCAGCTGAACGGAGCTATGCCGCTGACCTGAACTGAACAAAGCTGATATATGACTAAAATACATATCTCCAAAATAACTTTTAGCTCGCTAGGTGTAGGTGCCGGTAGCAGACCTTTTTCAAAAGTCCATCAGGCAACATTGGCAGTCGCCATTTGTTGGGCACGAAGCTCGTGACTGGATCCGAATCCTCGCCGAACTTTGACGCAGCCCTCGTGTTCAATACATGGTCAGAGTACTTCTCCAAACAATGACGGAGTCTGATAATTGCCACCGCAGCTACTAGATGGCGCGCCAAGGGAAAAGCCGCAGAATCATCATAATCATCATCATCATCGGTCTAATTCGGCACGTTTTACAGGGTACACGAATATCGGTGCCACCTAGTATCCCCAACTCCAGAGGTGTCGACGCCACTTAGCGGGGAAGACGTGAATGAGGAAGAGAAAGGGGAGCAACACCGGCTGTTTCAGTGTACAGCAAAAATTAGCGCGGCCTGGCGGCCGGATTAGGAACCTGAGAAAAAAGGGGGTCAATTGTGTACCTGCATGACGTGGCTGATGGGCTCTCGCTCGGACAGGATCTCGGAGAGGTTTTTGTGCCCAGCACGTTCCTGAGCGTCGTGGCCGCCAGGAGCCTCGTGGAGCGGCCGTAGTCCTCGACGTTGGTCACGGCCACCGTGGCGTTCTGGATGCGGTAGTAGACGACCGCGTCCACGGCCACAGTTACGGAGTCCTTGGTCAGGATCTACGTGCAGACGTGGCAGGGGGAGGGAACGTGAGATCACCGGATAGTGAGGGATCATCGGCACTTCTTAGCGTGGCTAGATTTCAAAATGTTTCCAACTGGTCGATCGGGGTCACGTGGTTTGTGGCCCGCGTTTGCAATGCGAGCGGCGAGGATGCAACGAGGGCGTCGACGGTGTATCGGTGACCCAGTGTAGTTGGCGTACCGTAGCTCGGGCCACGTGAAGCGAAAGCTCGCGCTGCAAAACCCAAGGATCCCGAGTTGAATACCCCACCCCTGCCCGTTTTGATCAGGATGAGCGTCCCTATTGGAGAGGAGATCGAACAGTCACGCCTCTAGCGGTGCGCTTCAACTGTGGGGGGCAACAAATCGAATTTTCTTGTTTGTTTTTGATCAGATAAATCGAAGATGACGATTCGAAGGCCGCTCCTCGCGCGACCAAAGCACTGGTCAGAGCGAAGCGCTCGTGCTCAGACCGTGCTAGGCAAGGTTCCATTTCTTTGTTATGCCGTGTTAGTAAACACCAGGCTGCGGCGACAAAAAGTTCGATAAAGCGCCCCCTGTAGTTAGATATTGCGCCAAATATGGTGTAGTATTCACTGGACACCATATCTGAGGGCGATGTTTAGAGCGCATGTGCTCGGGACGAGCTTGCGTTAATAGGCTGCAAAGACCGGAAATCTTGATGGTGCGGAGTGCACGTTGCAAAAGAACTGCGGAAGCTCGCCGTCAGCACGCGCTCAGCAGTCGCGCGCACAGCTATGGCCGCCAGTGAATACTCCTTATCGACAATAGACCATTTGCTATACACTTTTTTAATGTTTACAAATCACAGTCCCGCGTGCGGTCCTCACAGCTCCGCACGTGCGTGTTCGTCGCTTCGGAAAGCGAGGAAAGCACGCGCCATACGCACGAACAGTCAAGATGGCACCGGCCACACGCCTCTTTTGGAAAGGTCTATATTACCCAAGCATCAGGGGAATGCAGGGATGGGTGTTCCACGCGCCACACGCGCACGCCTTTCCCGTATAAAAGATTCGAAGTAAATAACCAAAATAAAGCGTTGACGAACGCGCGTGCAAGATGCCATTTGTTTTAGGTATTTGCTTTAGAAAAGTTACTACTGCTGAGGCTAGCACGTGCGGCGCGTGGAACACCAATCCCTGCATTCTCCTTGATGCTTGGGTAATATAGAGCGACTGGCTGCCGCCATTGTTTCAGCTCGTGCGGGAAAGCCCGTGCAATTACAAGCTTGTCGAAGCTATCTTCACGCGCACGAAGCGTAGGGCACCAGTTGGGACGCCCAGTGTCCGAAACCCTAGTCCCCAGCGATAAAAATGGGAAATTATAATCTCAAAACCAGGCTCTTCCGAGGAGGGGGCTGCGCATAAACAAGACTTTATCTTTTTAGAGCAATCTGTGGCACCTTTGTTGTTCTTGGAGCTTCGTGACTTTGCATTTCTGACGTTCTTGCAGTACAATATGTGCGAAGGTTTCTAAAAAACGGAGTCTTGCAAAAGCGCAGCCCCCCTACTGTGTCATGGCGTCAGCATGAACAAACATGGCGGCGCCCATGAGACAGTGCAGACACTGGTCTATACTCTGTTGACCCTCAAGGTGAGCTTTTTGCCCTTGTTACCAGAAGCGTGCACGTGCAGGAACGCGCCACGAAGGCACTGCAGAAGCCAGCGAGCTCGCGCTGAAGGCGGAGCTCCAGTCATGTATCGCTACTGCATGGTACACATACACGTTAAAGATCCCAGGCTAACAGTCGTACTGCACTGGATAAATTTCTCGTCTACAGCTTAACCCAGTGAAGCATACCTCAGCGGCAGACCGACCGTACGCTGCCTTAAAGGGGCTGTGCAACGACATTGGGTAGGAATATTCTTTAGTTTACACCAGCTTCCTGGCACTAGTGGGACTCAAGAATACTCGAACGCAACACCACTGACCAAGAAGCGTCTTCGTCGCGGCGGAATTCAAAGGATGAAAGCGGAGCTTTTCTTTCAGTCTCTCCTTCCAAAGCCGCCTTTGGCTCCTTCGCGACATTTGATGACGGAGCTGTGGGGACAACGGCAACAGTACGATCCCCGGGAATGCGTCATCGAGCTTTGCGATACCAGCTGTGACGATATTCAAATGCTGCTCACACAGTGGACGCGAAGTCTGCGTACGCATTCGACCTGGGCTCGTGACAATCGATGCCTCGACATGCATTCGGGTAGTGGCCCGTGTCCAATCGCTGCAACGACGACAATAGCCAAGCCCAGTGGCGTCACAAGGGGGGGGGGCCGGACCGTCCCGGGTGCAGGGCTCAGGGGGTGTTGCGGCGGGCAACGAGAGCGGGGGCGGGGGGGGGGGGGAGTCGTGGCGGGCCATGCGACAGCGGGGGGGGGGGGGGGGGGTTGTCGCGGCGGGCTGCCTCCCGGGTGCCGCTGACCCTCGTGACGCCACTGGCCGAGCCATAACAATGTCTGGAACTCAGCGCGTGTCCTGTGCTTTGCCAACCCCAGCGCGTGGCTATGATCAACATTGGGCGGCATATAATCGGCTCCAGATCACGTGGCCGCTTGTTCTGGCTGCGAGTTGAGGGGGTAAACGCTGCTCGTTTTTCTTTAATTTTTTTCTGGAACTTCTATCGCGTGGGGTGAAAAACGAACGCGTGTTTCATAGGTCATTAACGCCAGGGATCTGTTTTAAGCGGTATTTGCGCAAAGAACAAAAATTGTTGCATCGCCCCTTTAACTCAAATGTCAATTTTTCTTTTTTTCACAGCGTTGGTATTGTGTAGCGTTTCCGCCTGGCCACGCGACAACGCAATGTATGCACCCTTGCGAACAATCTGCGCAGAAGGCATCCACCATTAAATTGCCAACGCTCTCAACAGTTTGATATGCTCCCAATCTTAAATATACTTATATAGGCTCTCTAGCACTTCCCGTCGAAGTAGTCGCCTCTAGACAGATATGGAACGAACTATAACATCCCCCCCCCCCCCGCACAAAAAAAATACAATGTATTTTTGTTTATATTATTCCTCTTCATTTTTATTTTTTTAATTGCAAAACTAGATTACATTTTGCCCAACGCTGCGTTCGCCCAAATGCAGAGCTAACGGTCCGGACCAGATGCCAAAGTTTCAAAACCGCCCTTTATCTTATTCAACATTTACGAGTCGTTTATTGAATCTTTCAATGGGCAAAATGGGGCCCGTTCCCCGTAGCTGACGCTATTCATCTCCACGTATTCGTTGGCGTCGGCCGTCATTTTCCCATCGAAAATTGCCGGAAAATTACTTAAAACGTTTGAAATCAGAAAACGGCAAGCTCTTAGACTTTGCCATCTGTTTCGGATCGCTAGAGCGCTATAGTTGAGCGGGGACTTGGCGTTCAGCGATAAATGATTCATATTTGCAATAAAAAATAAATAAAAAAACACTATAAATGTTTTTGAGGGCGCTGTTGCGACGGGCGTTTCAACTTTCAGCGCAACCAGCTTGTCGTCTGCTTTTCTCTGCTGGGTCACAGCTGCTTGATCGCTGCCGCTCCGGTATAGCCTGCCGCTTCACCAGATGCATAGAAACAGTAGAGAGTTTTAGTAGATCATACGTTGAGGAAAGCGAGCCCAGCGGGCGCGTGCTCAATCCATGCTTCGAAGTGACGGCACGAGCTCCCGCTACCAAAGCGGAGCTCAAGCGTACGGTCTACCAAAAATCCCTAGTGATCCAGCTGAGTTTCCTGAATTCGTCGCTGGAGGCGCGGCCCCAGCGGACATGATTAAAGGAGCGCTCCACCTGTAATGGAGAGGTCCCGGGTTCGATACCCGGACCAGGCGGATTTTTTCGGTTGCTCACCAGTCACCTAGCTGTGTTTGGAGATTTATGTTTGTCCTTTGTCCCTCTTGTTCCCCCTGTCCAGGGATTATTTTCGTTCCTCTCGACGTGTTTGCGTTTCTTTCAAGTAGCGTCGAATCCGCCTGTGCACGAGGCCCGTGTCTCGAGCGGCCCTTCAAATGGCGGTGCAACATTGAAATGTGCGGCCCTTGGAAGCGAATGACGGCGGAGCACCCGCTCGTGGCACGTGTCTTGCGCGTTTCCACAACAATGGTTGGCGGTACTTGAAAGCGTGAATTTTATCAAGGGACTTTAGACATGAGCACGGTGGACATGAGTA
>JAZHYW010009498.1:0-24160 GCA_037355805.1 Ixodes ricinus
TAAATAACTCTCCCGAAGTTGCTAAATATGCTAACCCTAAAGCACATAGAAATAACTACTCTTTCACCCAAAGAATTACGGTCTTAATTTTTGTGTTGCGAGTGATATGGTTACACTTGAGTTGCATTTGTATTGTACTTGCTTTGTTGCTTGTTTTTGGTTTTTAAATCCACTGTTCTCTGCATTAGCTAATATTGTATATCTTTTTATCTTTTTTTTCTTCCATTTAATATGTATACCCTGTGTGTGAACTCGCATTGCCGCTGCTGCTGAAACTTTGTGGTGCTGGGAACTCGTCAAGCTGTCCATGCAGCTTTTTTCCCAGCTCCCGCCATTGTAAAAAAATGGTAAATAAACATTGAATTGAATTGACTCTTGTTCAATCGGCAAGAAAGCGAGTCCCAGCCAACTATTGGAGCGCATCCTATGAATGGCTCCTGGGATTTTCGAAAATGGTCTATTGTCTCGCAAATGAGTGCACTGGTATTAACTAAGGGCATTTAGCGAGCTGTTTTCTCTCTTTTAATATTGCTGACTCTACATTTAAGCATTCATTCTTCACAGGAGGAGGGACACGACCGATCGACCTATCCGGTGATGCGAATCAACGAAGAGGACTCAAGTGCCATAACTGTGGTGTTGGAGGACCACTCCTTTGAGGTGACGGATATTGTGGCTGGTGCAGCGCTCGTTCTTGCATTGCACGGAGTCCACGACATTTCTTACCATCAAAAAGCAAGCCAGTCACTCACGGTGATTGGATACTTAATTGGTTTGAAGTACAAAATAAAGTCCGTCTTGGCTTTAGACTTGATCACGAAGTTAAAAACTTGTTAGCCAGAGGAAGTTTGTGTGCCATTTTGCCTTTTTTGCCATGTGCTGAAATTAAAGTCTTGGTTTATTAAACTCTATTCTACTGTTTTCTTTCTATGCTGACTTTTCATGAGAACCTATAGCCTCTGTGCAGGCTCATGCTCTATATTTTATGTCATTTTCAGTAGCAGTTCCACATTTCCTATGCGACAACTCCTACAATAAGGACAAAAGTATTCCAAATTACAGTGAAATCAAGGGAGGTATTGACGTTCCATAGAATAATTGCAAAATGAAAAGTACAGTGGTCGCACTTCAACAAGCTAGAAATGTCAATTGCCAAAAAAGTTATTTTTTTTTTTTTTAGCAAGTTTTTGTTTTTACCAACAAAGACAATTTTACACTTCCGTTCTTCTAATTCTGTTTTCAGGCGCCTACGTTACTTTTCACTGGGTTAACTTATACTCAACAACACAATAAAAACCACATTTAACTGTATAATTGAGCGTAGTTTGTGTGACCCCTTCCTGAAGAAGGTGCTAATTTTTTTATGTAGAGTTTAGGCAACACATCAAATGGGGCTGTACTTACTGTACACAATTCTTTCTGTAGAGTAATTACAGCCCCATTCTAAGTGTTGCCTAAACTCTGTATTAAAGAGTTAAGTACTCTCTAAGGAAGGGTCATACAAACTGCTCTAGTGTGCTGTTATGTGACATTAACTCTTGCGAGAGAACATAGTTAACCCTTTAATACGGACTGTAGGCAACACTTCTAATGGAGTTGCATTTACTCCACAAAAAGGATATAACAACTCTTCTTGGAGAGCGTTCTTAACTCTTAAATACAGAGTTCAGGCAACACTTCTAATGGAGTTTTAGTTACTCTCCACAAACGAGTGAATTCAACTCTTCCCGAAGAACATGTTTAACTCTTGCATACAGAGTTTAGGCAACACTTCTAATAGAGTTGTAGTTACTCTACACGATGGAGTGAGAGTAACTCTTCCTGGTGAGTAAGCGTAACTCTTGAATACAGAGTTCAGGCAACAATCTAATAGAGTTGTAGTTACTCTACACGAAGGAATGAAGGTAACTCTCCCTGGAGAGCATCCTTCACTCGTCAACAAGGAGTTTCGGCAACACTTCTGATAGAGTTATAGTCACTCTACACAAAGGAGTGAAATTTACTCTCATCAAAGAGTTTAGGCAACACTTTCCGGGGAGTTATAGTATACTCTACACAAAGGAGTGAAGTTAACTCTTACACTTACACATCAAAAGAGTAGTCCTGACTCTCTCAAAAGTATTGGCGTGACTCTCTATAGAAGAGTTAAGTGAACACTTGTATGGGAGAGTTAAACATACACTTGCCTCCGAAGAGTTATAGTTACTGCTTAAAAGAGTGGATTCTGTGACAAGCCATTTACACTCCAAAAAGAGTTAAATCGACACTTTCTTTTTTTAGTGTTTTTATTGCAACATTTCGGTACTTGCGAACCTCCTTATATAATTTTTATTTGTATTTAAATAATCGTTTTAATTAAACTCCCGTTATTTTAAAACTTGTTTTATGTCCTCCTTATTGGCAAGACCACACCTTAGTGTAGGCCGTTCGACTGATCAGCAGCTCTTTCTTTATTTTCTGTTTATAGTGAACCACGAACCTGTGCGCGTGCGACGGATAACAGCATTAGGTGGCGGCGCTGGCTGATTCACACCAAGAGCATTCTAATTACAAATAAACACCTGCAGGTTTTCGCACTCTATGACCCTCTTGGATTTTCATAAAAATATTTTTCCAGATCAATAACTCTCTTGCACCTCTTGATCCAGTCACATATCATGACTTTTCTGATTGCGGATGAGCCGTCGCAAGATTCAGTTGGAGCGACTGGAGTAGCTCCCGAGCGCACACTTGGCTGTTGCTTTCGACGATGAACCACTTACACTACTTAAATCCCCTCTAACTCAACCTTGATTTCCACTCATTCGCCATTGTTTCTCGAGATGTAAGCTGTTATCAGTTCCGCCCAAGACACGCTAGCCATCGGTCACGGCAGAGGCTTCCACAATGTCGCTTCTTCCAAGCGATGCCTAGAAAAACAAATCAAACTATTTTGTCCGCAGGCTTTCGAGCGATGACCAAAAATACTAATCAAACCATTTTGTGAGCCAGGTACTAATATTAACGTACTAACTTGAAATGGTAGCACAATGAACATCTGACCAGCCTGGTATAACACCTTAATATGTATCTGACGCGCCGCAACGTTCAGTTTTCATTGGCAATATCAGCCATATCAGCGATGAAACCAAGTTCACGTGCTATTTTTAGAGTGCTTCGTGTCGCCTGGGCATTAATATAACCAAGTACGGTTACTGTGGCATGCGTCGCTCGTGTACCACTAGTCGATCGTTAAGACAGAAACACTCCAGCGGTAACAGATGCGACCACGACCAGGTTACACATTTTTTTAAACAAAATAATGCAACATGTCGTTACAGATTTGTAATTACAAGTCATCAAAGGCCCATCGAGCAGAATTTAAAAAAAAATGAAGAATGTTCTTTTTTTTTTAATTGCCGCACAAATATCGCAAACTTTTTACTTTTTCGATTTTGACGACATTGACGGGCGCAACGCAGGAAACACTTTCAACACTAGAACGCTAATTAATTTGTTAAACGTTCTGAAGGCATGAAACACTCGAGACAAAAAGTTTCAGTTTTAAAATGTAAATTTAAAGCGACTTAAAAATTCGCCGAAAAATGCCTCATTATGTAAGATTTGCTCCAGAAGCCAAGTTTGGCATTTTATTTAGCTTGAAATATATGCTCATATAAGTTAGCTTTAACTAATTCTGGCAGTAAAGTATGCGTGCATTAAACCTAAAAAATGTGACTGTGTAGAAAGCTGCACTCTTTATTCCTCCAGCCTTCAAATTTGCGTCCTCGCGCAGTTGAGAAAATCGTTTTTTCAACCTTCTCTTCAATGCGATTTTTCTCACGAATACAAGGAAGTATCTTGGAAAAGTAAGGTCTGTCCCGTTGTGTGGATAGGTTTCGCTACCTCATATAAAGATATGACTGAAAACAAAAAAAATAGGCATGACACCACCATGACCGTCCTTATCTGAACACACCCTGTATACAATTCCTGCGTCGTATTGTGCTAATGTGTTGAATATACATGCCACACATCCTCTTAAAACATCTTCAAATTCTTCTTTAATCAGTAACCACAAGGTTTTCAAATAGTACGGCATTCCTCAGATGAAGATGGTGATCAAAGTTACGAGACGGAAGTTTCGAGAGGGTCCATCGTCGAGTTCCACTAGAATCGAAAGGTCCACAAAGACATGCACCAGCGTTCTTGCTGTAGCCGTGCCTCCGAACACCATTTCTTGGGTATTCGTTCATGGGACTACATGGAACAGTTTTGCCTCACCTAGTGCGGTTAGGAGAAGCGAGCTACGCCTTAAGCAAAATAACGACTTGGGTAGAAGCAAGCAGGTTGGGCTTACCTTTATTGTGTTGTGCATCTCGAACCAGGCCTCGTGGCTTCTGAACATCAAATCCTGTTAATTAATTAAATGATAATAATAATAAGAAGAAGAAGAAGAACGCGAATAAGAAGAAATATAATTTCCAACAAAATTAACGTTAGAGAATACAAGAATAAGGAACTGCGAAAAAAATTAATTTGTCTAAAAGCCCGAAGTACAACAGCAGTAAGATCATGTATCAAATTGTCGTCGAATACATTTTCAAGTCACCAATTAAAAACATCAGCAAAATTTAAAAAAAAACGTAGGCATTGACACACGTGTAAAAAAAGACAAATTGGATATTACAAGTTGTTGCTGTAATTAGACAAGAGCTCTAATATTAATGGCGTCCGATACTTTGCATTAAACTCGAAAGCCTTTGAGACATAGCATAACTCAAACTTGAGGAACCGCAATTTGTATTGATTAAGCCAGAATCAATCAAAATGGGTACCAGCTTCTATGTTAGAAAATAGGTTCCATTTGGTAGACGATATTTGCCAGGAAGGCCAACATAGGCCAATTTCCCGAATGTATGAAATGGGCCTAATTTTGGGAAGATTTAATAACTAAAAAGAATGTCTCTGCTATAATCTTTTTTCTTTTTTTTAGGGGGGGGGCAGTGAAATTTGGCATTTAATTGAAATGATCCTAGGCTACGGCATAATATCAGCTCTTCTTCGAGGGGCCTTTGTTCACTTGAGCTTTTCATACATTACAAATGAATGAATTTCACGGTCTCGTAACAGCATTGTTCTTCAGGGTTTTTTTTCTCTCAATTTTCAAGCAGAGAATGTTTTTAAAGGCAAGCTCAACGATAGCGTCCATGTTGCGCCGTAAAGTGAAGCGCCGTCCGCTCCGACCTCTGGCGCCCACGGAGTCTTGGCCGCGTGTGCGCCTTCCCGCTGTCGTGTTTCTCCATCTCGCTCCGGGGTCCGGAGTAATGGATTGGCACCCTTGACATCGAAAACGCATCTATGTCCAGCGTAGCTCGACGTGTGCTCTCGCGTCGTTCGACCTTCAGGAGTTACTCGAAGCTCGGGTTCAATTGTGTCCCCCGGCAGTCGTAAGCGGCAACGACGGCAACACACCGCCATGGTTTTCGTTCATCTTGCTCTGGAATATGCCCTGCGGAGCGCTTGTGCGTTCGAGGGTGAACAAGTCTCTACGAGACGACACTCACCAGTGCCAGAAATCGATGAAACCTACATGAGAAGTATTTTTCGCTCATCTTATTATCAGATTGCTCTGTGCTCGTTGGCAGATTGAGTAGAGGCATTGGGGTTGAGATTGTAGGAACATCAGACACCGAGAAAGAAGAAGCAGAAGCTTTACGAGACATAGCTCGTAGAAGAGCCTTTTTGATCGATTCACCATGGACCCTCGGTAGCCTTTGGTAGATGTATATGTGTAAATAAAATGAGGGGTAAAGGCTTACCCCTCATGTGGTGACCCGGACGTGATCTACTACGCCTCCAGCACCGTCAGACCGCCCCGCTCCAGTATCCTGAGTTTCCTGACCTCCACTCATGATGTCTCAGAACTCTGTGGGCGCCTCGAGCCTTGGAAACTACACGGTACGACATGGCTGAAGCCGACGAAGACCAACACCAGGACGAGTTAACCCGTCGCTTAACTCAACAACTCGCTTCAGTCACCCGACGGCTCCCGGCGTTCTGGCCGGCGAACCCGGAACTTTGATTTGCTCAGATTGAACAAGAGTTCGCTCGCCGGAACATCACTTCTCAGACGACGAAATTCCAAGGAGATGTCACGTCACTGTCTTCAACCGAGGCCTCGAGGTACGTGACATAGTAATTTCTATCCCCCGCACAAGATCCTTATGATCGCCTAAAGAATAAGTTGATCCGTCGAGCTATCGCTTCAGAGCAGCGCCGGCTGCAGCAGCTACTCACGATTGAGGAACTCGGGGACAGAAAACCTTCCCAACTCCTTCGTCGTATAAAACAACGTTTGGGAAGCCAGGCCTCGGCCATGGACACTTCGATCTTACGTCAACTTTTTCTGCAGCGGTTGCCGTCCAATGTGCGCATGATTTTAACCACGTCTGGCAATATTTGCACCGACGACCTTGCCGAACTAGCTGACAAGCTCCTTGATGCAGCGCCCCACAACATCCAAGCTGTCGTGCAGTCCACCAGTGACTGGCAGCAGCCGCGGCTCTCTACCTCGTGTCCGACTCCCGAAGAATTCAGGCACCTACAAGAAAACGTCGCGATGCTGGTGGACCAGGTGGCTGCCATAGGACAGCGTTACTCACGCGCGCCTGAACCACCCCGAGCAAAGCGCATTCCTTCACCTAGTCCATCGAGGCAACATCATCTCTGCTGGTACCATAAAAAGTTTGGAGCCCAAGCCCACCACTGCTCCCCTTTTTGCAGTTGGTCGTAGGAAAACGCCCGCAGCACTTTCTAATGGGGACCGGTGAAGTGCACGAGCCCACAGGTCACCTCTTTTTTATCGTGGAAAAAACACACCAAGGTACAATTTTTGGTTGACACCAGAGCACAATTCAGCGTGATACCACCTTCTCCAACAAAACGCAAGTCTAAAAACAACACATCAAATCTTCAAGCAATCAACGGGTCCAGCATTACTACGTACGGACAGAAGTCGCTTACACTTGATTGCGGGTTTTCGCGAATTTTCCGATGGGCTTTTCTTGTGGCTGATGTAGATCACCCTATTTTGGGGGCGGATTTCCTGTCCTTCTTCGGACTTTGGGTGGACATTCGAAACTCACGACTCTTTGACCCCACGACACGTCTCGCTGCAGCAGAAATAGTCACTGCACTACCTCGCCCAGCATTCCCACCATCTCCGAGCAACATCTAACAACAAACTTCTAGACAAATTTCCTCCTGACCTCACTCGACCGTGCAACGTGATGCGTCCTCTAAAGCAAGACATTACTCATCACATTGTCACAACCGGACCACCGATCTACACTCGCGCTCGTCGACTAGCTCCAGAACGACTAAAAATCGTGAGGCAGGAGTCTGACCATATGCTGGAGCTGGGAATTATACGGCCATCGAAAAGCTCTTGGTCCTCGCCGCTACACATGGTGCCTAAAGCCACACCCGGCGATTGGCGCCGATGCGGGGATTATCGAGCTTTGATTAATGTCACAATGGCCGATAACTATCCCATACCTCATATCCAAGATTTTTCCCACAATCTACATGGCACAACTATTTTCTCAAAAATCTATTTGATCAAGGCATATCACCAAATACCTGTGGAGTTCAATGACATCCCAAAGACGGCAATAATCACACCTTTCGGCTTGTATGAGTTCGTCCGAATGCCGTTTGGACTCCAAAATGCAGCACAGTCGTTTCAGCGCTTTATTGACCAAGTCACACGGGGGTAGACTTTTGCTTTGCGTACTTAGACGACTTTCTAGTAGCAAGCAAGACGCAAGAAGAACACATCGAGCATGTCCGCCTCCTTCTCACACGCTTAACAGACAATGGTCTCGTCATTAACCCTGCAAAATGCTCATTCGGCGTCTCCGAATTGACATTTTTGGGGCACCACCTTAGTAGTTTCGGAGTAAAACCACTGCCTGACAAGGTTGAGGCGATTGTCAATTTCCCGAGACCAACGACCATCAAACAGCTGCGAGAATTTCTCGGCCTGATCAAGTTCTTCAGACGGTTCCTTCCTCAATGCGCCACAACAACCCAACCGCTTGCCGATATCTTGTCTTCAAAGCACAATCCGAAGCAAGAGATCATTTGGACAGAGTACAGATCGCATGCATTTGAGAAAATCAAAACTGATCTATCCAATGCTACGATGCTCCACCACCCAGTGCCTAACGCCCCAACACGCATCATGACTGATGCGTCTGAGGAAGGGGTCGGAGCGGTCCTACAGCAACAGGTTGAGCAACACTGGCAACCTCTCTCGTTTTTCTAAAAAAATTACGTCCAACCGAACAGAAATACAGTGCGTTTTGGCGAGAGCTCCTAGCTATTTACCCAGCCATCAAGCATTTGAGATACTTTCTTGAGGGTCGCATATGTCACATATTAACCGACCACAAACCACTGACCTTTCCTTTTACATCTGGCAGAGGTGTTATTCACCACGTGAAATTAGACAAATGGCTTTCATCGCAGAATTTACGGCAGATGTGCGACACGTGAAGGGATCCAACAACCCAGCGGCCGTCGCTTTATCCCGTGTCAGTATACAGTCCGCTGAGACGAACCTCTTGCATCACATCGATTTTCGTTTCCTCGCCGAATCACAAAAACACGATAAAAAACTTTCGACATCTACGCCCTGGAAGTACAGCCCTTAAACTCAAAGACGTCCGAATTCCCGGATGTAACGAAGTAGTGACATCTGACGTCTCCACAGGCACGCCTCGACCATTCCTCACTACCGAATTCCGTCGTCCAGTTTGCGACTCACTGGATTCGCTGGCTCATCCAGGTATTCGTGCAACCCAACGATTGGTCACATCGCGCTTTGTTTGGCCGAAAATGACCACCGACGTACCCGAATGGGCAAGAACGTGCCACAAGTGCCAGACAACTAAAATCCAGAGACAAACAATAGCTCCAGTCTCCCGCTTCAAACCTCCAGATGCCAGATTCTCCCATGTCCAAATCGACATTGTTGGTCCCCTACCACCATCACATGGATCTGTATATATTCTAACCTGTATAGACCGATCCACCCGTTGGCCTGAGGCAACGCCTTTAACAGACATAACTGCAGAATCAGTTGCTTCGGCTTTCGTAGCATCGTGGTTGTCGCGTTTCGGTGTGCCAGACACTGTAACAACCGGCAGAGGCCGTCAATTTGGGTGCCAACTGTTTGCTGAGCTTCTACGCCTTTTCGGAGTATCCCGAATTCGCACGACCACGTATCATCCAGCTGCCAACGGAATGGTCGAAAGATTTAATCGACAGTTGAAGACATCTATCAAAGCACGGATTAAATCAGGCAACTGGTTTGAGGCACTGCGTTTTGTTATGCTTGGCCTTCGCAGGGTCTACAAAGCTGACCTTACGAGAACACCCGCTGAATTCACTTACGGTACGACACTGCGCCTCCCCGGTGATTTTTTCCCAACACTATACCCGATGCCATTCCCGACGCTCGAAAGTACGTTGCCTGACTCAAACAAACCTTGAGAGAGTTAGCTCCGCCACCAACCCGACTTCCACCTAACGACAATACGTTTTTCAGTTCTGATTTGACGAAGCGCACACACATATTCGTTCGACGTGACGCAGTACGAAAACCCTTGGACGCGCCATACGATGGTCCGTACCCCGTCCTTCGACGTTACCCCAAGACCTTCCATGTCGACTTTGGGGCAGGAAAGGATTTCGTGTCTATTAACCTACTCAAGCCCGCTCATACTGCGCAACTAAACAGCTCCTCAACAAGACACCTCAAGTCTGCACTTCGGACTCGTAGTCCACTTAAGTGAAAGACATCCACTTCACGTCATGTGCGCTTCAAAAACCATGCCTTCGAGATCTAGGGGGGGGGGCGGGTATTGTAGGAACATCAGACACCGAGAAAGAAGAAGCAGTAGCTTGACGAGACACAGCTCGAGGAAGAGTTTCTTCGATCGATTCACCGTGGACCCTCGGTAGCCCTTGTTAGATGTATATATGTAAATAAAAGTGAGGGGTAAAGGCTTACCCCTCAAGGTGATAGTGGCTGTTTTTGCCAGTACATGGAGGAGATCTGAGTTCTCAATTTCCGAGTCTTCCATAAAAAAAATATATTAGCGCCGACTGTGGCCGCGAACGTTTCTATAGCGCTTTGCTCAGGTAAGCTTGTATTGATTAGAGACTATGGTCGGCTTCTACGCAGGAAGTCTTTGGGCAATGCTTCTAACAAAATCTTGTAGCACGTTTCAAAAAAAAAAAAAAAAAAGACGCAGCAACGTTTTAATTTTGTGACATGTTTGAGTTTTCCTTATTTTTCATTTTCCCTTGCTCCGTTTGTTAATTTTTTCCAGTATGACAAATGTAATGAAGTTACCTTTTATATTTCACGCTAATTTGTTTCTTAATGCCCAGCTTCTACGCGGAGAGTAAGTCGTCTGCTTCTCTTGCACGAGTTGCTGTGACGTCAGAAAGGCGCCGAGCTCTGATTGGCTCTGATCAAATGATAGTGGGTAGACCTCTAAGCTAGCTGCCTTGAGGTCTACCCACTGTCCTTCATTCAGAACCAATCAGAGCTCGGCGCCTTTCTGACGTCACCACAGCCCCTGCAAAAGAAGCAGACGAACATGCGCTCAGCATTTTTTAAGCCCCTACTGCGCAGTTGGTATTATTTTGTGATTCATAAAGAAACTTATCAAACTTTGTTTTTGCTATAAATTATTTTAGTAAATTTTTCATGGCGGAAATTGGCCTATAATTTTCAAGGCCTCTCTTACTACCAATGGGAAAAACTTTTGTCGCTGGGGAAGATAGCACCTTCTAACCGACTATTTTTATAGGTTTAAAATAGGGCTAATAATTCCAGTTCTGACATTTTCATCGTTCGCAGCAGTGTTATTTTATATCTTCTTAATTGGCTTTTTTATTTAATACGTTGTGGCAGGGAACAACATTATAAAATGTGATTATACTTGGAGTCGTCATTGCGTCGGAGTATGTGCTGTCTTCCGCTATGGGTTCTGATATTTATATAATACTGGTTGAGTTTTACCAATTCAGCACCCGTCGTTTTGGTTCCGTTGATCAACCATTAACCATGTACCACTATGTAAGCGTCAGAACCACGAGGAACGGCAGCATTAGACACATGGCGCGTCACTGGGTGAAAACAGACTTTTAAAAGTCCATCATGCAACATTGGCAGTCGCCATCTTTTTTCGTGCAATAACGTCAAGGACGTTTAAGTAGGGCAGGACCCGGCATGACGTCATGCCCAGCGATGCCGGAAAAAGAACCCAATCCCAGACTGCCTTGCGCACCGAACCGCTCTCATCCAAACTAAATCGATCCATGCTCCCAGCGTCTGCTCGCCGCTCAGTCGGCTCGGTCAACTCGCGTTAGGCTTAGGCAACGTCTGCTCCGTGCCTGCGGCCTGCTCGCTGTCGCGGCTGGCTTTCGATTCGATTGGCTCACCGAAAAATGTCTCGATGCGAACCCGCATTCTCATCACGGCGGAGTGAAACCAACACCTTTTCGAAGAAGGGTTTATACGGCTTTCTCAAGCCGCGGTGCCATTCTCAGCGTTCGTGCGTACGAAGACTGACACGCGATCGCTTTCCGAAGCCACGCTATCACGACTCGTTCTAGACGACGCTCCAGGCGCGGTGTCGAGAGCGTCCGCTACACGCCGACTTCCTACTGGTCAGGGAAGTGTTGGGCTCCAAATCTCGCCTGTTCGACACCGATTAAGTGGACGCCGCCAATGATTTGATTTTTGGGGCAAACAAAGTGGGTTGCCACGGAAATGTTATGGCAACGAGGGTTGTTTGCCCCAATCATACCCATTGACGAGCTCCCCATTGGTTGAGAAGAGTTCGTGGCCACGCCTACTTCCGTTACACTTCGCTCCATGTATGGAGAATACGGACGCCACCTCCTGCCCCTTATAACCTCCTTGAATAACGTTCTCCGCCAAACACTGACACATCACTCGTTTCCAATAAGAGATGCGCCGAGTTCACGCTGAATGATGACGCAACCCTCGTGCCAAACAATGGAGGACTCAGAAAATCGGTGCAGTAGCCACTAAAGGGCAGGCACTTATTGAAAAGTGTCTATTGAGCAGACAAAACATACGCGCGGTAAACAGTAGAATCGGAGATGTGTTGCAAGCACCATGGTTTCATTAGACCTCTTTTGAAAGTCACATGCCGATTATTAGAAGGTCTGACAAACTGCACAATGGCGGACCAACTGACACCGTGAAACGTGCAAGTCATTCCATAAGATAGCGAATAGTGGAGAGCGGCTAAAGCTAGCATCCGACGAGCCAATCAAACAGCGTCGAAGTGCAACGTCACTGCGCTCATGACCTTTTGGTGTGGGTGTGTTTTAGAGCGCAGCTCTTAGGCGCCCGTTCCCGGCTTGAGCGGCGACGCCGTCGCCGTCGGCGTCGGCATCGCCGTCGGCGTAACCGCCCGAGGTCACGTGACTCCCCAGGTCACGTGACCTCCCCCAGGTCACGTGACCTTGGGGAGGAGGTCACGTGGCCTCCCCCAGGTCAGTGGCCCCCAGGTCACGTGACCCCCGAGGTCACGTGGTCCCCCAGGTCACGTGACCCCCTGATCACGTCACCCCCGAGGTCACGTGATGATGATGATGATGATGACGATACGGATGCCGATGACGTCATCAGTGACGTCACTGATGACGTCATCGGCATCCGCATCGTCATCGTCATCATCACTGATGACGTCATCAGTGACGTCACTGATGACGTCATCGGCATCCGCATCGTCATCATCATTGATGACGTCATCAGTGACGTCACGTGACCCCCTGAGGCCACGTGACCCCCCCCCCCCCCCCCGAGGTCACTTGCCCCCCCGTACCCTTCCCTCCTCCTCCTCAAGAGCTGCGCTCTAATTCGGCGTTACAGGGAGTTGTAAACGGCTTTCACTTTTTTACTTTATAATCCAACAGAACGCATAATGTGTGCCTTGACGTTGCGATTTCAGTCCGCCTTTGTGCAGGAATTCTACAGCCGCCAAAAGAATGCAGTCCTTCGAAAGGGGTCTAAAGGCCATAAACGACCTCTTTAAGATGAGATCAAGTTCCTCGTTTCTTCTGCGGAGATAACAGCCCGTTTAGTCCGTTGCAGGTTAAAAAAATGAAAAGCGGGACAATCTCCTCCCAGAACAGCCTCCACTCTTTCCATCTCGCTGGAGCAAACGCTGGAGGGGAGGCGAGTGGTGGGAAGGAAACTACCAATCACGCTGAAAAAAGAGCTTTGTGAGAGGGACTTGCACTGCTGTTCTAAACCTGCAACAGGTTATAGAGATTTCACCATTATATTGTGAGGAATGTTAGAGAGCTTACCGGATGCAACTTCTGCGTCCAAATTTCCATAAACGTGAACACGCATGTGTGAAGGGTAGCTTTGAACTCGCTGCTCGCATTCTAAAAGAGAACACACAGTGTATGCACGTTTGTCCTTGTGAAATAACACATTAGGCGGGTGCAAGAAACTAAAATGCAAAGAATTTAAGCCAAATAAAACACTAAAAGAAATAACTTTAGAATGTGGTTTCCCTTACTGCAAATTTATTTATCTCGAGTGCATCTCCACCTTCAGTATCTCTTTCCGCGTAGTTCTTTTTTTAATTGCTATTAATGTTTGATTTTTTTCTTTTTTTGTCACCGTCTATTATCACGTGATTGAGTCGCACCGTCGAAAAACAAGAAGCTATCTCGCTTCATTTCTCTCTTTTGAAACAGTCTAACATTCTGTTTTTGAGAGAGGAGAGAACGTGCATTTACGTAGAGCAACGGTTGCTTTCTTTAACGGAAAGACACCGACCGCCACGCACCTTCAAGGGGCAGCGCAACGATATTCAATTGGAATGTTCTTCACTTTATACGAACTTACTGGCACAAACCAAAGGCAACTCCCTCACCAAATTTTTTTTGTATTGTGTAGTTTAAGCGATAGAACCGTGCGTTTTTTATCAGCCTCTCTGCAAAACTTGATGACGTAGCTCGGACGTCGCAATGCTGGCATAGTCCTCCGAAGGATGATATTTGAATGTGGCTCAAAGATTGAGCCCAAGCATCGACCGAGCACTCGATTTGGCCCCGTCATAATTAATTTCTCGACAAGCACTCGGGTAGTGGCTCGTGTCGAGTCACCGGAATGACGACAATATCCGAACCCAAACAGTATATGGAACTGAGCGCTTGTCCCGTGCTTTGACTAACCCTAGCGGGTAGCTACGATAAACATTTTGCGGCATGTAACGGGCCCCATATCCCGTAACCACTTTTATTTTATTTTTTTTTTTGCTTCGAGTAGAAATTTTTGTAAAACAAACCGATCATAGCGGCGTGATACCGCTCAAAGCATATTGGGAACCTGTTGGTCACTAAGTTGCGGTTTAGATTCGCCAAACTTGCTTTACAACGCTACGTGAAGACCAAATACAGTGATTGCATTTTCGAATATGCGTCTTTTCTTAAATGTGTAATACTCTAGCCGTTGCTTACTGATACGGACGCGGTGCTGGAGCACATTTATTCTGGCTCCCGCCGTGCGAGGGTTTGTGCCCGTAAACACAGGTCAAATCTTTGACATGGAAGAACAAGAAGTACACTGGGCCCGTCATCTTGTTATATTAGCTTATTAGCTCCTCAACGCCCTGGGCTTAGGGTATTCGTAAGACAGGAGGGTCATTCTGCACTCTGGAGTAAAAGCCAGGCCGTCAGACAGGTATGGGACGTGGCAGGCCGTACTTCTACACCATCGTTAAGGCTATAGGCAGGGCCTTACAGTAGCTGGAGGTCCATGTGCAATAGGAGCGAGTGCTGACTTTATTTTTATGCAGTGTTTAGATGCGCGAGTGTTGCTCATAAAGTAATGCCCCACATATTTTTTGCCCCTAAAAATAAATATTGCAATATTAAATCCTATAGGTTGCAACATTGATGCCTCCTGCATATACATGTGTATCTCACGGTCGTTGCACAAAGGATGCTTTTTTATAAGTCCGTGAACATGATGTCTGTGTCTGGCATGCGTCACCTCAACAAGCTGTAATTAAGTTTCTGGTGGCGAATAAGAAAAATTGAAAAAATGCATATCCATATGTGTTCTTTGTATGAAAGTTAAACGATCGATAGGAGCATGGCTCGATGCTGGGTGAAACAGTTAAAGCTTCAGAATGTGGAGAGATGGAGTTCCGTCATTGGTCGCAGTCACAGCGTCCTGCCACCGCAACTAACGCAGACATGTTCCAGCATTTATTCATGCGAATTAGCACATCAAAATCCGACTATTCGCCCTAAAGCTTTCCGTCAGCCAATAAAACTCAATGCCAATTATCGAAGTTGTCGGCGTGTGTGGCAGAAGATGAATCGAAGATAAATTTGTTCTCCAGCCTGAAAATATGGCCGCTTTCTCAAAAGTCTCAAACTCAAGGGGCGATTGCCAACCTTTGTTCGACTGTACACCCCTATCTCCCTATAAGCCGAATGTTACACAATCAGATTTGTATCTCTTCAGGCCACCAAAGGATGCACTGCGCTAAACAAGGTTTGAAAACACCAATAGAGTAAATCATAAAGTAAGAACATGACTGCATGGTCAGAAAGTGACCATGTACAGGAAAGGCATGCATGCCCTAGTTCCACGTTAGCGTAAAGACATAGAGCTCAGCAGAGACTACATAAATATAAATAACATATATTCAAGAAAGGTGCACTAACATTCTGCGTAAATTTGAGATATTTTGAATGAACTTTTTTGAGCAAATAAATGCGGGACATTACTTTCTGAGCAATCCTCTTCAACGGGGCGATTAAAACCAAACCTATGCCCCTCCTCTCCATGGCCAACAAGGTTCCATAGCGCAACGCGCGCAGTATTGCATGCAGGAATTGTTTAAGTAGTCTGTTGAGGGGTAAACGCTGCACGTTCTCCTTTATTTTATCTTCTGCGAGTACCGTTGCACGGGAAGAAAAACTAACGCGTGTTTCATAGGTAATAAACGTCAGTGATTTATTCTAAGCGGTATTTGCGCAAAGTACAAAACTCGTTGGACCTCCTTTTTAATAAATAATCAGGAAGCATAATGCAGCTCCGAGTTTCTCGCCTTACACAAATCCACTCCAGATCTTTTCCACAGAAAACTTTGAGTGAATGTTAGGATATCGGTTGTGAGAACAGAATTGCTGCTTATTCGTTGCGGTTTTTTGAAGTCACTGTCTATATGCGCCTTATTAATTGTTATGTGCTTCATCTCCGAATGACGACCCTGAGGTAGTGGGAACAATGCTGGACACGGCAGGCTCCATGAGGCAATAATATAATCGCTTGACACAGATAGCACATATCGGTACACTAATCAAAGGGTTAACCGAGTGAGTAAAATGAGAAACCTGAGTGTTAGGGTTTATAAAATGGTCTCTCACTTCCAGTGAGACCAGCTGGGGATATGGTGGGAAAGTTTTCATCCATTGTTTTTCTATTCGTTTGCATGTAAGCAATTTTTCATACGTGTGTTTTTAGGTATTCATAAAACGCAGAAGCAGAGATGGCTCCGTGGACAGCAGAACTGAAGAAGCACAGTCGCAGACGCATTTTCCTAGCCATTCTAACGGCCGGCAAGCCGACTTCTAGAGCGCTCGCGGGTTCTACCCTCCAATGAAGATCAGTATGTATCAAAATCATGTACCAGCCAATTTTCCTTTATGTTGTGCACTACTATGGCAGTCTCGGTAGATAACATGGTTAGAGAACTTGGGTGAGCTGGAAAACCGCCTTCGGGCATAAAAACGCATGGGGCGAATGTTTCCAGCACGGACTTTTGGGAGATTATTGAACCGGAAATATGTCATCGGGAAACCAACCTATTGGTACGCCACTAGGCAGGTGGTATATACATTTATTTGATGTTTTTACTCAGTCTTTTTGCTAATTTGGATGTTGGTGAAAACTGAAGAATCAACAGTATTTATTTCTCGCAGTGACGTAGTACAAGAACGCACAAAACACGCTCTCATACTGAGAGGCTGCAAGCGAAATTTTAGATCTCGAACCGATCATAGTAGAAGTCCCAACAAAACACCAAGGGGAGCTAAGCTGGAAGAAGAACGTCAAGAGATAGCTTCTGGTAAACCTCAGAACGGCGTGCCGACGCTTCTCTATAGGAGACCAAGCTTCTTCAGGCCCCGAAGAAGCTAGGGTTCCGGTGAAACGTCGGCACGCTGTTTTGAGGTTTACCAGAAGCTTCCTCTTCACGATCATAGTAGCGTCAAAGTAATTGTCCCTTTATATTGACGAACGTCAATCGGCCAAAAATTAAAAGAGAGCCTGTACAGCACCTATTTTATGACTCGTGTTTTATGAGAAAATTGTCATGAACGAGCAACATGCTCGGAGTGTTACATAACGTTAAGGTTACATAAACATTTAAGGATAAACTCAAGTTATAACAAAAATAAAAATAAAAAGGTAAAAAATAGAACATTTTAAGAAAGGCGCTCTAAAGGTGCTCTTACCTATGTTTAAGCGCGTGATTGTTGGAGGGTAAATTGAACTATAGGGGGCGCTCTGTCCAGCTTATTTTCCCGAGAACTCGGCTTTTACCCAACACTTGGCCTGTGAACTGCATTCTCTCGGTAACGTAAAAAGTGCTGACAAAAAACGGAGTGGCGTTGGCGGGACGCGACAATCTTTTCTGAATGCCATCGGAAGGACGCGAGCCCTAGCCGAAAGCTGACACTGTGTTCTAACGTCAGCTGAGCGCTGCGTCATTGGGGACTTTTAGTAGATCGTTCCGATACTTCCGATAGCGATACAATGCATCAGCAAATGCATCGGCGTAGTATATGGTAATGTTATCAGAGTTAGTGGAACCATCTACTCAAACTCCTTATTGTCGTTGTCCCCATGGGTGTAGTTATAAAGTTAGCCGCTTGGGGCGAAGCGGTATCATCTCCTCCCCTTCAGCCACTTAGATGCGTAGCTAATCTGCAAGCATTGCGCTCAGGATGAAACCCGCTGATGAGAGCGGTGTGGCTTAATTGAGTAACTCAGACACTATCACCCACCACCGGAAGGTGCCACGATACGTTCAAACCTTTGGCGCAGGAGGCCTGTACCATCTGCACCTGTTGTTGTACCCATTGGAACCCTCCGTTTTGCTGTTTCTCATTCCTTTTGTCTGATAGCCTCAACATCAGTACCTGAACTATCCTCCACTGGTGAGGCGTTTCCTATGTATTCTTGCTTCTTGAACTTCCTTGTCATTACTGCTCCTATATATTTATTGCCTCATCCGGTTCGAGCTGATTACCCTCAGGCATGACAATGTACTTTTGCTTTAGCTTTGTTTATGAATTAGTGAGTTCAAGTGATTTGCTTCCCCCTTTTGGGTACCTTCATAGGCATCCTACAGAGGGGAAGAGAACTGGATCAGAAGGGCGAGGGGAGGAATAATACTTTTTGATTTAGGCTAGGTGGCGCAATCTACCCCTTTATAAAAAGGTGCGGCCGTTAGCATCCATCTATCCATTCATCCATCCAGCTTTGCACTTTTATTACTATCACCATGCAGCGTGGGATATCGCCAGGATGACCTTTGCGGGATCGCGCCAAAAAAACTAAAACAATCACTTCCCGTCTTCTCACCCCGGCGAGGTAGTCACCAATGTTTCTCCTGTCAAACCTAGTCGGCGCTACCCCAACACCTGGCCCACTGGGATACAGGGTTGAGACGTTGGGCCGGAGTCACGCTGGAGTGAGTACCAACTTTCGTCTCTCCTGCCTCTCCCCAGCTATGCTAGTTAGTTTTACTTCATACAATCGTCCCTAAATATTTTGCACCAATCGTCTATCCTTCTCTTTGTGACTGTGATAATTTTCTTCTTCATTCTTCCATCCTCGCCAGAAAAACCCAGCACTCCCGCCAGATTCGTTACCCCTTCAGGGAGGGCAGGGTGAAGCCCCATGCACTTCAAAACTAAATGTTCTAGTGTCCCACTCTCATTATGACACGCGGCACAAATTGTGCATCCCTCTCCAAATTTAGCCCTAAAGGTACTTGTTTCTAACACTCGATCCTGTTCTCGCCTCAAACAGCAGAGAACTTTCACGTAAATTATCAAACGCCTTCTCTTTTCTGATGTCCCATCTTTTTTACCTATACATCGTTAAAACCGATTTTTATCATTATTTTTTCCACATATTTTTTCTGCTGCTTTCACTTCCTTTTCTTTGAGCTAGCCTGCTTAGCACCCTCACTGTTGCGGAGGTATTTATTTGTCAGCTTGCGGGTTCGCTTTCTCCATTTTGTGTTAGGATTTTCACGTATAGATACTTGAACACTTTTCGTGCCCACCGGTTATCATGCATTTTAGTTTACCTTTCTTCAAATTGCAGTTGGCTACTTGTCTCTCTGTTCTCAAAGAATGTCCATCCCATGTCCATCTGCACTTTTTCATTTGGTTTTCCGATGTGCTCTCAGTGTTAACCTGCTCATGCTCATTTGCCAAATTTCCAATCCTGATTGAACCTCTGACCTTACGCACAGTAACCCATTGCCAAAAGACAGACCTGGCACCATTACTAATTTCTACATACCTCCGAATACTTCGTACCTATTATGATTCCACAGTGCTTTGAGTTTTATAAAAAGCTTTTTTTTTTCTAATTGTTTCTTTTCTCTCTAGATATTTTATTTTCTCAATGAACCATACTCCCAGATATTAGCATTTTTCTACATGGTCTCTTTCACTGTCTTGTATTTTCAGGGTTTCCTTTTCTTCGTCGTTGAACACCATTACTCCAGATTTGTCAGTTCTAATACTCAGGCCCAAGTTGTCCCCTTCCTCATTACATATTCTAGTATTAGATACTATAAAGTATCTTGCTTATCTGCCATCAGAACTATACCAACTACGTGCATTAGTCCTGGGATTACTCGTAATACATTTCTTCCTTCTTCTCTATTGCTCGCATTAAAACCTAAATTGCTCTTTGTTAATTTATTTTCAATTTTGCTTAGCTATATCATAAAGAGCAGGGGTGACAGCAGGCAGCCCTATCTGAGCCCTCTTGTTAATGTTACTGGTTCCGCAGTTTCTGCTTCCCGTATAACTACCTTGTTGTCGGTGTACACCTGTTGAAGAAATCGTAATCAAGCTTGAATCTAAGTTATATCCATTCAGCTGGTCACGTTTGCGCCCATTGTGTCTTACGCTTCGCCCCAAGTTCGGACAAAGAAGCTTTTTCTTCTTTTGTCCAAACACCGCTCACACTCGTTAGTAGCAATGAAATAAATATTTTTTTAAAGTGTCGAGGCGACTGAGGCCCCCAGACAAGGACTCGCAGGTGAGGTACGCTGGCTAGGAGATCCAGGCATAGGGCGGTTGGTTTCACGTGCCGTAATTGTGGCTCGAAATCTCGCCACGTGCCATATTGATGAAATTTCTCCCTACTTCTTTTTCTGTGCGGAGGCAGCGTTTGTCAGCTGTGCCGAGTTCTTTCGCGCTGTGATCGACCACCTCTCCCGGAAAAGTCAGCGGCACAAAAGAGAACCAACCAGTGCGCAATATGTATACGTGCCGGTCTTTATTCGGAATAAAGACGACCCGGCGATTGAGAACTCGACCTGTTGGCTGCCAAACTGACCCCAGGAAATGTCTCCGGGGTATGTCCGAAATGAGAAAGAAATTAGAATAAGTTAGGGTTAATGCGGCCCGTGCCCCGTTCTGTCGTAGACGGAGCCAGCCGCCACCCAGCTCGTTACCAACACCCGAAACGACGCCAATCATTAAGCGTATCCGCGTAAGCAAATGTCGACAGTGCCTTACCGGAAGGGAAAAGGCGTTTCGGGAAACCTCCCTATGCGGGCGTTTTGTCCAGTTTGTTTCCCAGAGAGCTCCGTTTCTCACCAAGATGAGGCTCGCGCACAGGACTCTTGACGTCACCTTACTCGGTGTAGCGCGGACCACAGATTGGTCTGTGGTGCTGTGTCAGGGTTCGTTTGACACCCTTCTTTGATAGACCCTTTTCAAAAGTACGCGCGCCATCTGGTAGCAGCTGCGCCAATTCTCCGAGTATGCCATTGTTCGGGCACGTGTTCCGAGCGTGTATTGGACACGAGGATTGCACCAGCGTTCGGCCTGAACTCGGCTGAGCTCGTGTCGAATACGAGTGCTACGTCACCGCTCGACGAGGACTCGGATCCAATCACACGCTTCGTGCACAAAAATGGCGGCCGCAAATGTTTCTCGATTGACTTTTAAAGAAAGGTCTATGGTGCTTCACTGAAACACGCTTGGCAACGTTCGGGTATCGTCAACAACTTCAGTGTTGACTTCCTGCTTCTAACAAAGCAGGAATTTTTTTCTTGCTTTTTTTCGGTAAGTTTGAAAATTTCTCCTACTATTCGCGCAAGGCCTTCATTGAGAACAATCTATGAAGATGTTGACGGGTCACTTTACACGTGCGCTTCTGTGCAACCCTCTCCGAAAACACAATTAGAACTTGAGTAACGCCGATCGCTCTACGAACATTGTACGCCAGGTCACCAGCCCACAATGACCGTTCTTCGTGAGCAAAAACTTTAGCAGGTGACGGGTTAAGAGTTCTCGATAGTTCCTTGCACCATTTCCCACTATAGCGGTGCGAACGATGCAGATGAGGCGACCCCTCTCAAACGTTGGCGCTGGTAAAGTGGAAAGGGGTGCGAGGAACTACAATTTAATCCAGGTGTCAATGAATTCAATCAAAGTTGTCAATAATTTAATCCCAACGACATTCATTGTAATTCGAGAGTCACTCAACTCATATCTGTGAATTAAACATGATTACTAACTCATTTGTTACAACCGTTTTAGATGCCTATGTTGCTTACAAGTCACGAGTGACTTTTCACTGAATATGCGTGTTGTGTGACTGGTTCTCTCGTGAAATTTGAGGGATTTTTTAGACCATAATACTTACTCTCGAGATTGCATAATGGAGATGTTTTGTCGGTTTTCGAATAGTGACGAAAATTTTCAAGCGAGTTGAAAATGATACCGTGTTTGAAAAATGTGTATTTCAATTAGGTGTGTGCATTCAATGGCATGGACATTTTCATTGCAAATCAAGATGCAGATTTTCGACTACGTGCATTACACACTCGAATATGTGAGTTACATCCTCGGTTCGAAGGGCAGGCACAATGTACTTGAAATGATTGCGGTCATAGGCCGCGCAATCAACAAGTTGAATTTTCTGCATTTCGTCTTGCGTTGCCGTTTGGAGCATCTGCCATCGGTAATCCTTTAAGGTAGTAGCTTCAGGCCGAGCAAGTACGGCTGCGCTATGCTCACTGAGGTAAGCTTTCACGCCAAAATTGGACTCGGAAAACAACTCTTCAATTGGGTTGAAGAACGGACTGTATGGCGGTAAGTACTCCAAAGAGTGTCCCGGGAACAAGGCGGCGTCTGCGGCTCGTCGGTGCACGGCAGCACTATCAACTCTAATGATCGCATCCTGGCCAGGAGCTGTTGCCATCATTTCCCTCGAAACATCCTCCAGGAATTCGTTGAAAATCAACCAGAACACTTTTTTCACACTTCTCCACATGAGGATCCCGTCAGCATGACGTGCATGCGATGATATTGATATTGGGCCCTCTGGTACCTGTAGTTCTCTCGATGCGTCCTTCATACGTTTGGACCTCCCAAACCCACTGATAGAAATATATTTGGTTACACACGCTTCACGGTAGTGTGACACGTTTTCAGAATGACAGCTTTCAGTAAACATGAATGTTGTGGGCTCACAAGCTGCAGGCAGTAAAAATGAGTATTTTCGGAATGCTTCTGCTGTTGTCACTGGTCAGTAATGTAAAATATTGGTGTAATTAATTGGAAATTTTTGGAGCTAGAAATATATCGCTACCCGTTTTAATGCATCGAGTTGAGTTTAAAGGGTATATAACATTCCTTTTGGCACCTGAGCTTAAGTATTATATTTCCTTTATCTACGAGACAAAGGGGACATACAGATGATGCTATCTTTACGACTTCCTAGCATTAGGGACATGTGTGCTCTATTAAAGTGCCAATCAAATATTCAAAGAGAAGAAATTGGTGTATGGTACCTGTTTTGCAAGGTCTCCGTACTTGTGGTAGCACATACGAATACTGTTGCACATGGCAGGCATACCCTAGGAAACCAAGAAGCAATAGAAAGATCAGACGCTTCGAATTAAATATTTGAAAAAGTCACAACTACATTTTAATAAAACGTCTAGCTGATGGAGATATTGCCCTTGGTAAGAGTACAATATCAATATACTAGGACGTAACTTTCTGTGGCATGCATTTAAAGGTACGGGCCGTGCCATCTTCCAGACATGAGTGCCCCGAGTTAGGCTTTGCGCGTCCTCCTCCTATCCTCGTGAATGCCAAACAAATCTGCCCTAAGTATAATCGGACATTATTATCGCACTCCTTAACAAAAAAAAAAAAAAAAAACGCAGACTAGAAAAAAAATTTACGGACAAATACACAAACCGCATAAATGAGAACATGTGTGTATTTTGCCGTAATTTAATTGATTTCCGAATTTCGAGTTTTTGGTTATGGAGTTAATTCCCCAGCTCGCCTGTGTATTTTTTCAATTTATTCGTTAATTAAAGTTGTACTTTCATAAAACACTTCGCACGGTATACTTAGTGTACTTTCGTTCGCTAGTAGTAATTTAGGTATGCTCTTAGTATCGACTCATTAGCTGCCAAAACGGGTCGAAGCACGCACCGTGCTGCTAAATTACGAAGTTTGTAAAAAGCATATAAAAAGTACACTTAAGTATACTAAAACATAATCCAAAAACGTGCTTTCTACTGGGTGATTCAAGGGGCGGGCAGGGTCTTTAAATCGAGCGCAAAATTCGGTTTCTTAACCTATCGCGTTCCGATTTTGTACAGCGTTGGCCACAGGTGGTGCATTTTTTTTTCTGTAAAATTCGCAAAGAGCGAGCTTACCCGAGAAAAAAGAAAAAAAAAGAAATAGGCTTAACTTCTATGGAAAACGCAGCGAAGCCACCGGTCTTCAAACCATTGGGCGCCCTATGGTT